>OW203741.1:11212569-11380918 GCA_934045075.1 Yponomeuta sedellus | reverse complement strand
TTTGGAACCAGGACTATTGTGTTGTGTAAATGATAACAGATATTTTGACGAACTTGGTTGGCGCCACAAGAAAATGAAATTGCGGACATTTAAGACATTTTATGGTTTAAAAGGAAGGTCCAACTAATGGGGGATTAAATAAAATAGGGGCAAAGAGAAAGTACCCGAAACCGTTGTGATTGCAAGAAACTAATAACGAAGTTTGATAAGACGAAGGAGATAGCCTTATCAAAATATTGTCGCCAAGAGCAGCCTCCCCTACCAGACTTTTGAACGCATTGCATGTAAAACTAAAGAGCATTCGACAAAAATTTCAACAAATTACTTTGACTTTGCATGACTTTAGGTTTAAGTATTTAAGTATTTATTTCTCATAAGAACAAATTACATTTCATTCACTTAAAATGAGAAAAACAGGACTATAATAAATCTAAGTAAATATTAAACATGCAACACTCCACATCAATTTGACTTGTTTTGAGAATTTACATTACACTAAATTACGTATCTTTCTATTATGTGAGCTTTTAATTGCAGCTTAAATGTTGGCAGTGATTCCGAATCTTTTATACAGTTTGGTAGCTTGTTAAACAGTTGTGCTCCTTCAAAAAGAATTGACCTTTTTCCGAGTTCGGTTCGTGGTGCAAAGAGTTGTAAATGATTTTTAGTGCGAGTCTGATACTTGTGGTGCTTTGCCTTAAATTCTATGCTACATTGTATCATTTTATGAGTAATTTTGTAAATAAGAAGACAGGTTTGATAAATGTACAATTGTTTTATATTCATGAGCTTCGTGTTTTTATAAATTGTTCTTGTAGGCGTAAGAAAATCATAACAAAAAAGTACTTTTATAAGTTTATTTTGAGCTATTTGTAAGTTTCTAATATGTGTGCCGGCCGCCGAGCCCCATATCTCTATAAGGTATTCAATATGAGGTTTTACGAGGGAATTATAAATGGTATATCGGACGCGCGCTGGTAAGCAGCCAGTTACACCACGCAACAAGCCTGTGAGAGATTTGAGTTTTGATATAATTCGCTCAATATGTGCCTTCCAAGTGAGTTTAGGGTCCAGCAAAAGACCAAGATATTTTTCTTGACTCGATTTGCCTAAGACTTCACCATTTATCATCAGGGGATCATAATCGGGAATTTTCTTGTTTTTGGCTGAAAAAATCATATAAGATGTTTTAGACGTGTTTATAGTCAGGAGATTGTATTTAAACCATTCTGATAGTTTATTTAGGTCAGCTTGTGCTTTTTTAATAATTTGTTTGATACTTTGTCCATAATAAAACAGACAAGTATCGTCTGCGTACAATGTGATAGAGCCATGGAGTCCCACCTCACAGATATTGTTCACATAGATTAGAAAAAGGAGCGGCCCTAGGATCGACCCCTGTGGGACACCACAAGTAATGTTTCGGGGATAACTTTCAATGTTTCCTATCTTAACCTTTTGTTGTCTGTTTGTTAAGTATGATTCAAACATTTGGTGAGCTTTTCCGGTAACTCCGACGCTTTTTAATTTTTCTAGTAGTAATGTATGACTTACGGTATCGAACGCCTTTTTGAGATCTATAAAAATACCTAATACTATCTTCTTCTTATCTATGTTTATTCTAATATCAGTTACTAAGTCTACTGTGGCTGACAAAGTATTCGATTTTGGGCGAAAACCATACTGGCGGTCAAACAAAATACGATTAGTAGATAAGTGTGATTCGAGTCGGTTGTGCAAGACTTTTTCTAGAATTTTAGACATAACTGGTAGCACTGATACTGGGCGGTAATCACCAGGTGAAGTTGTACTTCCTGATTTAAAAATGGGTGTTACTTTGGCTAATTTCATGCTATCAGGAAAGTTTCCATCCCTAATACATTTGTTCAGGCTCCTCGTTATGGGTGACACAATTAGGTTTTTAATGCATTTTATACTCTTTGTGTTGATCTTATCAATTCCTGCACTCGTATTAGGGTCTAGTTTATCAATGATTTTACTAATCTCTAAGTCTTGACATTCTGTGATTTCAAAGAGCTCTGTGTTGTTAGGATGTTTGCTAGTTATATTGACTGTGGTATTATGGTATTCAAGTGGTATTTTATTAGCTAACTCTGGGCCTACAGTAGAAAAGAAGGCATTAAAGCACTCACAGACCTCGCGTTCTTCGGTAACTAAGTCGTTGTTGGCCGTTATAAGTTTTGAAGGAACACTACTGGTTTTATTTTTGTTATGACACAGTCTATTTATTAGATCCCACATTTTTTTTGGCTTGCTTCTACATTTCGTAAATTCTGAATGATAGTAGTTGTTTTTAGTCCTTTTTATTGTAATAGTTACTCGATTTCTTTGTTTTGCTAGTTCTGCTTTCAGTTTCTTATTCCGAGGTTCTTGCTTTGCTTTCTGCCATAAATAGTCTCTCTCTCTTATTTCATTCAACACTCTTTTGTCTATCCACTCTTCTTGTGGTTTATTCACATATTTATTTTTGGATATCTTACTGTCGTAAATGGTTTCTTTGATAAGTTTCTCTAATTTGCTGTAGTCATAGTCAGTATTTTCAAGGTTAAGTTCTTGTACATTTTTGTATAGCTTAGGGTAGTCAGTGGCTTCGTATATAATTGTTTGTTTTGGTTCATGCTTTATCTTCTTCATTTCACAGTAGAGCTGCTTATGATCTGACATGTTCGATTCAATTATGGATACTACGAAATTATTTCCTTTTATGTTTGTGCTTATATGATCTAGGATAGTTTTGCTTGTAGATGTTTCCCGGGTACAGAATTTTTCATTGACCTTGTTTAGTAATCTGTATCCATTTTCTTTTAACATGCTTTTATATTTTTGTGCATTTTTATTCTTACTTAGCAGATCGATGTTAAAATCTCCGAAAATGACAGCTCTTCGCCGGTGGTGTAATTGTTCTTCGTAGACTTCAAGGAACTCAGGTATATGTTTGTCGTCTGGTTTGTATACTAACCCAATGTCGAGTGCGTACTTTTTTATGTTTATCCATATATACTGATTGCCATCAATGTACTTTTCCTCAGTTAGATCATGTTTTAGGCTGTCATGTATAAAAATTGAGACACCTCCGCCAAGTTTGTCTGTTCTATAGTTATAGTGATGAGTAAAGTTCTGTATATGTAATTGTTTGGCTTCGTCTTCAGACTTGATCCATGTTTCAGTGAGTAAAATTACGTTTATTTTATTCTGCATTGCTTTTAAGATACATTTTATCTCATCAAGTCTTCCGGTCTTAACGATACTGCGTACGTTGGCATAAAAGAATTTTAGTGATGTTGCTGATAAGTTGATGTCTTCATGATTTTGCACAACTTGGTGTAGAATATCGCTCGACTCTTCACTAAGTATGGGTGGATGTGCCGGTTTTAGTTTTTTGGTTCTTCTGCTATAATCTTGGGTGTGCCACCGATATATTTGATACGAAGGTGCATTTCACCATTTCTTTCTCGCTGTTGGAGCTCATTTCTTAATTCGCTGAGGTATTGTTTTTGCATTGGGGTTTCGTCACAGGCAATTTTGACACTGGCTGGTACTTTGTGTCTGTTGCGCAATATTTCAACTGCTACTTCTTTTGACGTAAAGATTACCTTTAAAGGACGTGTCTTTTTCGGGTTGTATTTCCCAAGGCGAATAAGCTTCACTGGATCTTCGCAGTTGTCATTCAGTGCTTTCAATATTTTTCGTACTTCTGTTTTGTCATGATCTCGGCGTTGGGTAGTTATATTGTTATTTGGTTCATCAATACCCATTATTATAAGGTTTTTTTGCCTGCGACAACGGTCTTGAAATTCAGAGACCATGTTTTCGTACTGACTGAAGCTTGGCTTTACTTCTATTTCACTCTCTGCTTGAGGTTTTACATTAACCATCCCATTTTCCAGTGATTTAATTTTTTCCTCCAATTTTTTATTCTCTTTTTTGAGTTCTACTACGTCTTTCTTGAGTTTATTATGTTCCAGTAGAAGGCTTTCATTGGATTGCTTGATTTCTGTTATCTGTTCCTTAATCGTAGACATATCTTCATGAAGTAGATCCAACTTTCCGTTTTGTTCTTTAAATAACTCTTTGAAAGCCTCAAACAACTCAGTCCGAAAAGAATTAAAGGTATCTTTCATATCGGAATCAGTATCCGGTTGTTTGCGTTTTCGCATGGAAGATTGGGGCATCGTACTTACAGTTTGCACCAAGTTGCTGAGGTCAGGCTCTGAAAATGCCATATTTTTGCTGGGAGGCGATCTTTGTAAATTCATAGCGCCGTATTTGTTATCAAAAACACGAGCTAAAAACAGTAACACAACAAAGTTTGGCTTCGCACACTAATAAATGCCCATCGATCGCCGCCGGTTATCGCGGCTGTGAGAAGAACGTCGTAAGCGCCATGAAATCCGTGTCGCTTACGCGTTTTTATGAGACACTTCACTGTTGATCGCTGTAGGTAGATTCTAGTTCGATTTAGTTGACTATTTCCACCAAAATCCTTTGGTACAGTTTATTAGGGCACTGTTTATTACTATCACTCCACCAAAAACGTTTAGTTCTAGCTCACAACACAAACTCGTCCATAAAAAACAAGTATTTACACTTCTAAGCTAATTAATTTCTCAGGAGCGTTTGACTGACGTGTTGCACACTTAGTTCGCGCGGTCGGTAGTTTAGTCAAATCAATAATTAATAAAAACGTGCTCAATGCTCTTACGTGTTCAATGAAAAATGACTTCGTGGATTTTGAATAAAGTTATATGCGAAGCATTATAGCTTAAGTGAAATAAAACTTTTGAAATAAAACTCAAATTCTCAAATTTTGAGGTGAATATATGAATATTAAAAGGTAAAAGTAATGCACTGTAAAAAGACCTAAAATAAGTAATAATTCTTGTTGCCTACAACTAAGGACATGTGCTGGCTGTAAAAGCTAGCATTATGGGAAAGTTTTGTACCGCAAACAAGATAACATGGTTAGACGCAGGAGATACCTTCCTATAAAAAGATATTTACCGATAACTGCTAATACTACTCGGAATTTTTTGAAGCTTTATACTGCGCGGATTAGCCGGAATTAGTATGGGAACACGTTTCTCTGGACCTAATCGCCTGAGGTATTATTTGATATATTGCGCTGACTGAACATAGTAAAACAAACAAAGATTGTTTGTCTTTTAGCATTGCGGCAGGCAAGATTTGTTTTGTATGTAATACAATCAATTTAATACATTATAATTGAGATAAATAAATCAATAGTCGCATATTGTTGAATGTACTCTTAATTAAATCCATTCGATTCGACTACAATTCACGGTATACCCTCACAATTTAATGTACATTGTACAGCCCAATAGCAAGTTTATCCATATTCAATGATAAATTAAGGTTATAGTTTTATGAAACTCGGCTCTTACAGACATTGTTATATACTATTGTACAGAGCCAGACTTTTGTTTCGAGCGAATTTGCTCGTTTTATAACTCTGGCAACTTTTTAGTTAGTGGCTAAAATATGTCAGAAATAAAGGTATATTAAATATACCTTAAAAGAAATTTTCTTTACCTAATTAATGGTCGTGAATAGACCCGTTAACAATTTAGCTATGTATGAGCGTGTCATTAATAATTCTGTATCTTCTTATTCATATACGAAATGTTTTATCTTTTATTGCTCCAACCTTTAAATCTCATCAGAACTTTTTCTAGAAGAGAATGCTTCTTGTTTTAACCGTGTTTTTGTGCAATTCTTTAAATATAAAAGTAGTTATATATAATATAATTATTTTCATGTATAAATAAAACGTGCCTAACAGAAGTTATTGTGCCTAACAAAAAGCTGTGCAACAATAAAGCGTAGTACCAATATAATTTTTCCAAGCAGACAGAAAATTTTGTAACAGCGATTTATCAAGGGAGTGAACTATCCACCAGTGAAAGTAAATGAGCAAAATGTCCTTTAGACCCGGGCTACATCGAGGAGAAACGCCAAAAATTGTTTCTTACTTCGATATTTAACAATTTTCATAGAATGAACAAAAAAAAATTGTATCTAAACATAAGTGTATCCGAAAATTTTAAAATGTCGGTGTGAATGACGTTGGGCTCTGTTTCGACACATCAAAGGGAGGCATTGGAACGTTTGCCGCGAAGTTATAGTTACACTGGGATCTATAGATATTCATTATCCAGTCCATTCAAAGGTTGTCTGGAAGAGATCACTTTTAGTACGCAGTCTGTACTCTTAGGTTAAGAAATATTTGTGTAATTTATTTTTCTATGTACAATAAACTGTTCTTAATCTAACTATCATTATATCAGTATAGATCAGTATCTATTACACATAATATTGACTGACCTAATAGAACGGAAAGACTTTTCACATTTGGTACTAATCTCTGTTGGAAAGTGATTATAAAAAGTAACATTACATTTACATACGGGCATATGCAATGCTTCTGGCCCCACACTAAGATCCCCTGTGCCGTGGGAACCAGAAACAACGACATCACCTTTAAAGTGAATAAATACCGGAATTTATTTATTTACTTTGTACGTCCCACTGTAGATCATGCAGGTTTCCTCACGAATTTATGTGATCCTTATTGCCAATAGACAATTACAATTATTATTTTAAGGCGTTTCGGGACGCTAACTAGCGCCACCAATGAAATTAGTCTATTGATCATAGGTTCTACACTCTACGAGTAGAACCTATGAACAATAGATTAGAACTTTAATGGATTTTCTCTAATACGGCTGTTTTTGGCGGAAAGTGATAAAAGTCCTTGGTTGTTGATTCTAGGTTCCAGACTTTAGGTTCTAAAAATAGTTATCACAGTTGTTAAGACTTGTCCAAGCCTTGCAAGAACATCCTTGGATTTGTCATGTTCACTTTTAAATAAAAACGTATTTATTTATAATATATTCAATATATGAAAATCTTGAGTGTTATTATTGCACTTATTGATTATTGCACTCCACCGCCTCGCCTTCGTCGCTTTTATGCTTTTATTAAAAATCTTTCTAAATTTGCACAAAGTTAAAAAATAACCACATGCTGCAGCAGTATACAAAACAATACAAGAAAACAATGCACAGGAAAAAATAACTTGTTTTGTTATTTTATCTATAATTTACTTCGTACAATGGAAATAACAAGCACTGTGATGGTAGCATAAAGAAGATTGCGGGGTCAGCTAGTTGGTAAAAAATATTTCAAAATTTGCACAAACTATTTAAAAAAACACGAAAATTAGGCACAAGTTGCAGCAGTAGACAAAACAATACAAGAAAACGATGCACAGTAAAAAAAAACACGTTTTGTTTTTCTTTTTGTCTTCTTATTTATAATGTACTTGGTACATTGAAAATGACAAGCACTGTGCTGGTAGCACTTAAAGGTGTTCGGCTTTGTCCTTAATGTAGTCCGGGCAATAAGGTGAATTGACTTGCACAAGGATGGCGCTCTATCTTCTATTTGAAGAACGAAATCACTGGATCAGCGCTAGTCGATGCGGAAAAATGTGGAAGAAAAATCGGGGATAAATAAGCCCGGGTTCCGTACATTGGCGTAGAGCTTCAATTAAAGTACTGGATATTATTATAGCACGAGTTTCATAAGTTAGTTTCGCTAATTAATACCGAACGTCTCACTAATGAACTAATGAACGTCTCACTAAAGATAAAAATGTAGGACACAAAAAAGTAGCTGTGCCCGCTCTCTCGTTCCGACAGAAGGCTAGCAGGGGGTTAACCTTCTGTCGGAACAAGAGAGCGGGCACAGCTCGTACACTTTTTTTATGTAGCCTCAATTGTGTCCCACTGCTGGGCAAAGGCCTCCTCTTTTGCCTTCCACTTCTCCCTGTTCATGGCCACCTGCTGTCACCCCGGCAGAAAGGTCGTGAGATCGCCGCTTAGGTCGGCCACGTTTGCGATATCCATCGCGCGGAACCTAGTCAGTGACGACACTTAAATTTAAAATTTGTTAATCTTCTTATTTTTTGGTCCCTTTATTCTTCCGTGGAGTTTGGGGCTGACACAAGGGCTTTCCATTTATCTCTGTTCACGGCTAGGGATGGTAGCTCCAGCCAAGTTTTTCTCTTCTTCGTCGTTTCAGAGAGAACGGATCTCTTCCACGTCTGGGACGGTCTTCCAGGTCGTAAGCCTCCGGCGGGTTTCCAGTCGAGCCACCTTCGGAATGTACTGATAGGGTCTTCGAAAGGTGTGTCCCAGCCAACGCCATTTGCGTTCCCTGATGTCTTGTGCTCATTAATTTGTTAATCTATCTAGATTCTTTATTGTATAATAAAGAATATTCTGTCTATCTAGACAGAATATTCTTTATTATACAATAAAGAATCTTCTACTCTTTCAATATTCCTATACACCAGGAATTGCATAAGAGACTTAAACAATAACATAACAACAATACAGTACCATAAAAACTGTATTTACATGGATTTTACTCGTTTAAATTTACATTGTAAAATTAAAATGTAAAATCAAACGAGTAAAATCTTTGTAAATATAGTTTTTACTATGTCTAGTGCTCGTGTTCACCTTAGAAAATAGTACAGTACAATTGGCGGAAATATTACTAAGAGAAATTTCTTTTAGACAAATTTAAAAACCTATTTAGAAGCTAAAAATTTCACCCATGCCGGGATTCGAACCCGCAACCTCTGGCTATCCGTACCAGCGCTCTACCAATTGAGCCAATGGGCGACTCACGACATTCTTTTAGACAACCATTAACAATCTATTGATTGTTGAACAACCAGCTGGCCGTTATTATAATCTTCTTGTTGTTTTAATCTTGTATGCACTTTATTCAAATGACAGCTGTCAAAGCAGATTAAGAAATTATAAAACAACGGCAAGTGTAACTTCAGGCCATTAAGTATTATCCTTGAACGGCAAACATTTTGCTGTTACATTTTTACGTGAACAGTAAGCGTCAGGGTCCATCCAAGGTACATCAAGAGAGCTAGCTACCCGGGGACCCTATAAGTCTTCGGTCAATGCCTTTTAACTTTCCAGTGCTGACTTAGGAGCAGTTTAATTTTTATTGTCCTGCTGGAGTCCGTCATTTATTTCAAAGGGAAAAGCTTGCAGATAAATTGTAAATGGAAGCTTTGTTACTAATAAGCAGATGAATAGCAGGAACGGGTGACAGGTAACCGAGGTTATAACCGACTTCATAAAAGGGTAGGTTCTCAATTCGTCTATATTTTTTTAATGTAATCTATATACGCCCATAGCAGGCCGCAGAGCTTCTCCCAGAGAGAGAGAGAGAATGGGCTTAATTAACACATACGTCTATCGTGGATTGGCAATTTCAAGCGATAATGTATAAATAATAAAGAAATTGCAGTTGTGAAACGGCATAGAGTATGCACTTTTGAAAAAAAAGGTTCTTGCTAATTTTATCTAGTTTTCATCATAGGTAATCTTATAATACCACGTTTTTATTGGTAATAATCGAAATTAAATTCAATAAAATAAGAATCTTAGTCGTAAAACACCTATGACAGGTTTGCTGCTCAATTTTGAGTTGGACCCTTCTATAGATACACGTATTATTAGAGTATTTATAGAGGTTTACCAACAAAATCAAAGCGGGTATTCGCAGATACTCAAGATATACGTCGGAAACACGGATAATAGGTAACTACAGAATTGTTTCTCTATCACATTGGGATTTTCGCGAAAATACAATTTCGTTTTAGGACGAAAAAGTCTCTGATAAGACTCCTTTGATAAGATTGGTCTTTACCTGTGTGCACTTTACTCAAACACGTTGCTCGCACCTTTGCGAGCTTAGTATAAACGCAAAGCGAGGAGTGCTCCTGATTGACCTGTTACCGGGCTTTAACAAGATTTATCTCCATTTTCTATTCTATTTTCCCCACTTTTTCTGCACAGTTTTCTCTTCAGATTAACCTCGGGACGAATCTGTGAAGTATAAATGACTTTTGCAAAGCATGTGATGGGCAAAACTGTATTTTATGGGTACCTATTCTTATTGCATTAAATTGTGGGTGTTCATTAATGACCGATTTCTGTTTATGATCTAGATCTAGACGTTTCAAAATTGCCATTTTTTACATGTAGCATAAGTCAATTAGTAAGTGAAGCTAGTCAACATGGTGTGGTGTAAAGAACCAAGCCACTCTTACTAAGCAAAATATTTTTTTAACATAAGTTCTTTTTTTATTTTCCATACTGACGTGAAACTCGAAGAAGTTAGTTCGTATAATAAATTGAAAATTCCAAATTTTTGTTACTCGTAATGGTCAAATTATCGACACTCATTTCATTTATATCAAACGAGTCTAATCGCGATTATTTAATAGGTAAAACGTAATTACTTTATTTCCCAACGTTTCGGCAGCATTACAGTTGCTGTGGTCTCGGGTAGACTGAAGTGGCTAGTACAGTCAATTATTATGGGAAGTAATATATATCTATGTATGAGTATTGCGAATGCTTTCTAGGGCGTAAAAAAACGTTTTTCAGGCTACATACCGTATATCTACCGTAAGAGTACAAGAGTTTGTCCATAATTGTCTGTTATAAAAATATACACAAACGATACACCAATTAATGAAAATGGCTCGATCACACCTCACTTACACGAAAACACAAATTATTTTATAACAAATGTGTACAAGAAAAGTCTGTCTGAGAAACACTCAAGGAAGGTCCAGAGATACCTATTTAGCTCCTTTAGCTCCGATTAAAGCACCCTTCTCTCCTATAAATTCTGCAACGTTCACTGCCTACCGTGGAGTCACTCTATAATACCCCCCGTGTCACGTGACATCGAGCGTCACAATTCACGCTGCAGCTTCAGAGGGGACGGTGTACTTCGGTCGGCATAAACTGGCCCTCGTGGTCAGCAAAGTGTATAATAATTGGAAACTATGTCTAGACTAGTATATTTAAGCGGTTAGATAATATAGCTATTCGGAACCGGGGTTCTATTAAGTAAGGATCCACTGAGTTGAATGACGTTGATCTTTACCTTTTTTTATGCTACCCAGCTGTTAAATGCGTACATATTTTGAGTCGTCTAAATGCTTACCTCGATATAGTGGAGTTTTGCGTGATAGAAGGGCTGATTATCAAGCATTGCCGTATTTTAATCAATCATCCACAGACCAATAATTATTATTTCGAAGCGCTGATTTGTTTAAAAAAACAAACAAACTCTTTTAAGTTTTCATTGTGCAGGTTCAATATAATGTAAGAAATTATTACTTAAATCAAAATAATTGCGCTTGCATTGATGGTACCTAGCGGATGGGAAATAAAATCTGATTCATCGTAAATATTTTACTTATTTTATCAACAAAACAATAAAGGCAAAAGTGAACCAACTATAAAAGTACTAAATAGTTTTGGATTTTCTACGAGAAAAAAAACGATAAATACAAACACAAAATGTTTATTTTAAGCACAAAAACACAGCATTATCTTTGTGTTACATTGAGTATATAATCAGAAGGTACATTACGAAGATGCTACAGTTTTTATGGCAGAGTTTACTACGAATCTAATTTACTGTGGCCTCTACACTAGGTTATACCTGTATCGTGGATACCAATTGCTTGTTAGTCATAATCATCTTATAAGCGCACTTCGCCCACTTTTCATCGTCATTTCAAATATTTAGAATTTTTTGACATGCTTTTTATGTTGCTGAACGTAGATGAAGCGAAGGTGATCTGTCAGGATCATGACAAGTGGCAGTTCCTGGTCTCTGCCTACCCCTCTGAGATATAGGCGTGAGGTTATCTATCTATGTATGTATGTTTTTTTATGAAGTATCATCACCTAGGAGGCAGAAATAATCTACATCTACACCTCATAAAGTCTAAGGCAAGCTTTACCTATTTCCATTGCTGGAACGATGCGATAAACTTTGCAGGTCGCAACCTGAGCCATGACTCGTCGACCCTAGTACAGATGGCGTGCCTTATCACGGTGCCATCTGACGTGCCCCGAGGACGGCGCCGGAGCACCCTCGGAGACAAAGGCTGCCATGTGTTCCAGATGTTGTTCAAATGTAAATGATGTTTATGCATTTCTGTTTCTTAGATGGCCTAAGGGTATATGTGGTCTTTGCAATGACATTGCGTAGTATTTGAGAAGATTGGGACGGACCGACCGACAACCGATGATCTGGAGTACCTAGATTACCGATCAATGGCGGTGGAATGAGATGGCTGAGGACGGGACGGGACGGAAAGTCATGTGAAGGCATTGTCTAAAAGTGGACGAATATGGGCTAATGAATTGCACAGGATTACTGTTCGTCGGACGGAATCAGTCGAACGTATGACAGAGCGTGAGATATTGTGTCGATGATACCTTGATTTATGTTCGACGTGGTTCCATTGCATGCGGTTCCACATTTGTATCCAAATGTGGGCCACGCATACAAATTTTGATCTTAATATGCACTAATGTGAAAATCTAAAAGCAAATCAGCTCTGTTCGTTAGTGTCGCCAAAACGCGAGAACGGCTGGGATCGCTATATTTAAGGAAGTCCGGGACATGTTAAATGGTGATACGAAGTTGATGGGGCCAAATAGTTATACTTAAAGTATACAATCAGTCGGCTCCACACTGATAAAATCTGACCAGTTGTTAATGAGTTATGAGGGAACATAGAATAGGACATATAAACATCTTACATACATACCATCCAAATACATCACCTCCTCCGCCGGAGCATAAAAATATGACAAGGAAGTAAAAAATCAATGTAATAATACCTATTTAAGTGCATATTTATGTATATAATGAAGTGTTCTCTACCCTCCTCTACAAAGGTATTTTTTTTCTTTTACAGGTATTAACTTCAATGGCATAATGACCGTGAAAACATTTACCAAAGTGGTCTAGATAAATTGCTAGGATCCGTGCCTAGGGCTAAAGCAATTTGGACTAAGGTCTGACGTTCGTAATAAGGAAGGATTGTTGCCCCACGTCAAGATAACATCTTGTTCTCCTTGATACCAAGTGACATAAAGCTAGGCTTTGGTATTTTAGGTAAGTATTATGTTGCAAATGTAATTTTCAGCCTTGCTAAGACCGTCCCATCTGTCTGGCCACCCTCTTGCTCGCATATTCTAGATTTCTTTTTTACCGACTTCCAAAGAAGGTTCTCAATTCCACAGGATATTTTTTTAGTTTATTTTTTATACATGTTCCTTGTTCCCTGATTAGATACATAGATAGATATTTGCACACAGACACACACACGATCAATCACACACACACAAATGTAAAATAGGGATTCAGTTCGGATGGGTGCTTATTTTTAAATTTTATTTTCCAAACAAGTCCCGAATCATTGCATTGATATGATAAACACAGTCCCGCATCAACATCACGACCACTGATGGATTAAAAACAGCACAACTATTTATACAAACATTACTCGAAGACGCGTGAACCGATTTAAAATCTATTTTTGTTTGAAAGAGTGGACTTCAGAGGTGGTCCGATAGTCACTAAATTAGAGTCTGATAGTGAGATCTTGGAGAAATCGACATAACTCTTCAAATGTTATAGGCTGACTTGAAGTGATTTGGTTGTTTTTTTAGAGTTCTGTTCGGGAAACGCGATTTTGGTAATTTTAGTTTAATGACCTGCATTCTCGGCTGTAATTCTATTTTTTTACTCCAGTGCCTTCGTCTCTTTCGCGCGTTGATAAATACGCAACAACGGTGCGTAGATATTTTCTTCCGTGATAAGACTTTTCAAGCAGAAATAATTTTTTTCACGACTGGCATCAGCTCACGTAGATAACATGTTTGAAAGAGAAGTTACGTGTAGGTACTTTAAATGAAAAACAAAAAACGACTTTTAAACACTTCAGCGGCCGGTGTATGAACAGCAAATACATTTGGACACTGACTCCAAAATATATATCTTCTTCTTCAGACTATATTATGTAGTCCACTGCTGGATATAGTCCTCCCTTATGATATATTATATATTTAGCAGTGGACTATATCCAGCAGTGGACTACATAATATAGCCTGAAGAAGAAGATATATATTTTGGAGTCAGTGTCCAAATGTATTTGCTGTTCATACACCGGCCGCTGAAGTGTTGGTTGGCTAGAATAAAATACTATTTAGTATTAAGCCCGCCAATTGTACAATCTTTACAGGTACAATAAAGAATTTAATAATAATAATAATAAGTGTTTAAAAGTCGTTTTTTGTTTTTCATTTAAAGTACCTACACGTAACTTCTCTTTCAACCATGTTATCTACGTATGCTGATGCCAGTCGTGAAAAAAATTCTTTCTGCTTGAAAAGTCTTATCACGGTAGAAAATATCTACGCACCGTTGTTGCGTATTTATCAACGCGCGAAAGAGACGAAGGCACTGGAGTAAAAAATAGAATTACAGCCGAGAATGCAGGTCATTAGGGACTATGTACAATGATTTGAGTAAAGCATTAACGACAAAAGTGGCGAGCACTACCGTGATTTGCAAGGCACGTTAAAGCTGGAGCCGGATGTTGATAACCTCTGCAACCTGGACTTAGCCCCCGTGGCCTGATGATTGGCCTTTTTTTTGCATCTACGTAATGAGATGATTTATACAGCGTCCAGTGGTATCCTCACTCACACTAGATGGGTGAAGGGACCACTCCGACGCTGTAGTGCCTGGGACATGGTTTTATAGATGGTGTAGGCTTGCCCAGCACCTATACCATCCTGACAGCTTAGTCAGCCTAGCCCACAGGAAAGACTAGTCAATACGTGCGGAGCCAACCAAGCCGCGGGTTTCCTCACGATGTTTTTCCTTCACCGTTAGCGTGTGGTATTGCGACTACAAATTCGCAAATGAACGTAACTTTGAAATTAAACAAAGTCATTGGTACATGCCCGCACTCGGGATCGAACCTGGGGCTCTCGCTTGTCAGTCCATGGTTCTACCCACTGAGCTACCACCGCTCCCGCGTTGGTAGCTCAGTGGGTAGAAGCGGAGTATGGCCTAACTTTCATACAATGCAGGAAAATACCCGTTCCCTAGCAGTGGATATCAATAACGTCGGATAAATAAACTGTTATAAGAATCCCGTTTATTACAATTATGCACATAAATACAATGATTTGTGTATAACTGCGTAATAATTACCATATCGTAACTTCTAGCTTAAGAGCACTAGAATACCCTGTAATTTGGTAACTAGGGAAGTATGATAGAAAGAGATAAGAGACCTACTATCTTCTCTCTTTCTATCGTACTTGTTTGGTTACCAAATTACAGATTATGCTTGTATGAAAGCAGCACAGCACACAAAATCTTCTTTAAGTTCAAAAAGATTGTTCCGTACAGTTGAATGCATTTAGAATTTTGGGAGCCTACATTCTTTTATTTATTGACTTACGTTTCTATAGATAGACTGATCATTCTTTACTGTATGTACACCAGTAATAACATAAGAGACTTCTATCGTTTCTATCGCAGAGTATTAAATTTTATAAAAAGATATTGCTCAAGCGGCTAGCTAAACTACTGCTTTATTTTACCACCTGAAAGCGGCAAGCGGCGGAGTCATGTCATACCTTTTACAGCGGTGCCTTATCTAGGCACATAACGACCATCTTCAGGCCCGGACGCCAAAAAATACACTTAGGCATTACCTACCATTTACAGTCTCTCTACACAAATTATCACCTCGCGTAAAATAAGGGGTGCTGGGTGAAATGTTTGTGCAGTGGTATAACTAAAGAAACAGTTAAGCACAGCTATGCAGACAGATAGATAGAAAGAAAGAGAGAGAAACAAAGAGAGAGAAAGAAAGAGAGAGAAAGATAGAAAGAGAAAGAGAGAGAGGCTTAATTACCACGTTTGACTTAATTACCACGGTGGAACTAAACGGATAAATAAATAAAAATGAACTGACCTGAATATTTTCATGTTCTTACAATCAACCATTTAGCCGGGAGAGGGTGGGAGGACACCTTACTCAAACCAAGCGCTGCAGCACCTATAATAGGACACTGTTCTTTAAATGGCGCCTATACAATTCTCATTGATTGAATACATAACTACTCCTATGCCAGATAATATATGAAACGATATTAACCCTTGTATGTCCCCACTGCTGGGGCACGGGTCTCTTCCTGAGTCGCAGGAAAGTTAGGCCATCCTCCTCCACGGGGGCCAAGTCCGGGCTGGTGGAGGATTGTACTCGTAAGACAGTGGCGGGTCTTAATATCAGAAGTTATCAAGCCGCCCGTAAGCCCTCTGACATGGCTTAACGGCTGTCAGTACATGACAGCCAATACCAACGGCTTAACCTGCCTTGCGAAGCACGGAAAAACTCGGGAAAAATGCACTACTGGCAGTAGTCACGGGACGGCCCACCCATCCTGCACCTGATCGCGCCTGTTATTGCTTAACTCAAGTAATTCATTCCAATCACTTGGTTCGACTAGGCCACGAGCGCTCCAGATAATATGTTTAAAAGTATTGTTCTGTTGACTGGAACCGCAAGCTATTACGCAAGTAGCGTTCTCGAAGATCAATGCGAGTTCCCGAAATTGCTTGTATTGAACAATGCGCCGGAATAGGCTCGGCTTATAAATAAGCACGTCGGAAAGTTGGAGCATGCCGCGAGCATTAGCCGGATCCGGACGACATTCCGTGAAATACTCGAGATTTGCCGAAATTACTTCCCCTACAACAATTGAATCTAAGAAACTTTAGATAAAGGGAGGCCGTAGTTAACAGTATCGTGACTGTGAGACTCTAATTTAATTAGAATTTCTGAAGCGGAATTTTGTGACAATGACTTTTGTTCGCGCTTGTATTTACGCTGTACCGAGTGACGACTGTCTGCAAATTGACCCGCCCCTGTGGAAGTTTATAAAGTTAAATAATTTATAAGCAGCGTGTTAGAGATACTCTATGTTTACATAACTACGTTTCTAGATCTTAGAAACACACTATGTTTCTAAGATTTATCTTAGAAACCGGCCAAGTGCTAGTCAAACTGGCGCACCGAGGGTTCCGTACCACCTCACTTTTTTTGTAAATATGTAACGCGTTTGTTAAGTCCGATTCGTGCTCGTCGGTTTTTATTGTTTATCGTTAGAATATATAACAACTTCCGCAATCATGTCAAGTCTGATGCCTGTATGTATTACCGTTTTACAACAGAGAATAAACAAAAAAATGGCAAGAAATAAAAAAAACAAGCTTGCTTTATGGAGACCCCACTTTTTTTTAATTATTTGTTATATGATCCGATCGCTCGTAGCCCCGGCTGCTTAAGTGACCTTAAGCGATCACGGAGGTTATGCAACACAGGACACGTTCAGTGCATAGATGGGTAAACCGTCTATGACTAACGCTAGTGGCATTTTTCCGAGCGGTTCCGTGCTTCGCAAGGCACGTTAAGCAGTCGGTGCCGGCTGCCGACGATAGTCGTTAAGCCAAGTCTGACAGTAAGACCAGCCACTAGTCTTGGCCCCCGTGGTGGAGTATGACCTATACCTTCCTCAGGGAATTCACCCGTGCCCCTCGGTGGGGACATAATGGGTTGAGGAAGATGAGATGATCCAATGTTATAACACATATAGTGTTAATATTTCAACAGGTTATACCTATTACGGGCCCAAAGTTAGGGCCCTTTTCGGACGGAGGGACAGAATGACAACAGAGACAGAGTAATAGGATCACGCTTAGCACCTTTCGGGTATGGGACCTTAAAAGTGTCCAAAAACATACAATTGGCAACTGGGAACAAAAACTTTGGTATTTCGTATATTTTAATGAGTTTAATATGTAACAGCTGATATTTTTTTCTTGTATTTCTATTGAAGTTGTCACCGTAGTAAAAGTTATTTGTGGTAGCACGTAGGACTCGAATACACACCTAGAACAATAGGTGGGATACTGAGGTTGGCGATGACTGCGATGTATGGTCTGGATGATAATGGGGAACTTGCATTGGAGTGTTTTTCTACCAATGAAATCGTAGAAAAACTCAGAAAAAAACTGAAAATAAAACTATATTATACTATTTTTTATGTACTAACCCGTGATAGGGACAAATTTAAAACCCGATTGCCAGGTTTAAAAACCTACTAGCCAGAGGTTGCGGGTTCGAATCCCGGCATGGGTGAAATTTTTAGCCTCTAAATAGGTTTTTAAATAAAATTATAAAAAAACCTCGGTTCTTATGGGTCTAAAAAAGGCGAAATATCAAGTTAATTAATTTATCGAATGAGATTTTGTTTTTTCATTGAATTCTCAAAGTTTTCTAATGAGGGCGTAAGCGCATAAACACATAATTTTAAGATTTTACTCAAATAATGATAAACTATTGTATAGGCGTTATCCTCAAGTTATAACGTCATAGTTAGAGCCCGATTTTTATGGCGTGGGTTTGTATCACGTGATTAGAATGCCTTTTTAACAGGTTATATTATGATTATAATAGTGGTTAAAGTATAAAGTTGCCGTTTTATTGAAATAGGTTCTTTGAATTGACATAGAATCTTTATGGTTTGAGGTTTTTGAATGATTCTTTTTTTAAATTGTTTCTCTTCTTACAATATGCAAGGCAGATGTTATATTTATTATCTTTTTTGTAAAAGTTGTTGGTGTGCTTGAAATGTCCTATAAAGTTAACAACAACTTATATTTAGAAAAAAGATAATCAACTTCATGCTAAACCATAATGCATAAGCGTGTGTCTAATTAACAATACATATCCTAAGCTAAGTAGCATTAAGCTCGCCTATGTGCAAAATTTTTTATGCAATGAAGAATTTTAATAATAATAATAATATCCGTTGTTATATATTAAACGGGTCAAATCGCAATTATTTATTAGGTAAAACGTAATTACCTTATTTCCCGACGAAGTTATTAGGTGGATTTAAGTTGCTGTGTGGTGTTGGCGTAGAGAATAGCACCAACCCAAATTCTTCCCGCGGGTGTCCGCCCCCTGCAGTAAATTTCCACCGAACTGCGATCCGTATGCCCAGCGTGGGAATTATGGGCATTACCCCCCAATGATGGCACAACCTTTCACTATGCCGCTCATTAGGGGAGGGCTATGTCCAGCAGTGGACTAATATAGCCTGAAGAAGAAGAAGTTGATTTACCATATAACTTGCAGTTTTGTTTGATTTTACACGATAAGAACTCAAAGAAATACAAGTTTTGGTATTTCACCAAACTTGTATTATTTCGAAGAATAATATTACTATTACGTTCATTGCAATAAGTAAAAAAAGGCCCGCCACTATCTTACAATCCTCTACCAACCCGGACTTGGCCCCCGTGGAGTATGGCGTAACCTTCCTGCGATGCAGGAAGAGACCCGTGCCCCAGCAGTGGGGACATACAAGGGTTGATAACGATAACTGATTATCCGTTGCACGGTCATCGAATTAGGTCATTTAAGTGACCTAATTCGACACGAATTAGTGACTTATTTCGACACTAGAATGAATCAGTGAGGTGTCTATTATTTAGCGTTGTCTGTGGGCGCCCTTTTCGCCATAAGAAATCCAATTTAACTTTGCCGACGAACAAAACGCTTCTATGAAGATAATTTCGTCAAGGATTCAACAGCTGTACAATTCAATCAGAGGATTCCGCTGTTTTTTCTCGGCCGGCCCCTTGCGGCGACTCCCTTTACGTCTTTGTAGTAAAAGTTGCTTAATGTGGTCAATAACTTTACACCTGTCCCATGCAGATTTGTTCTTTTCTTTTGATAACGGTTCTTTGGTGGAAACTTTTGTTCACCCACGTATTTTTTTCTTCTTTGTTGTTTGAATCGTCTCCACTCAACGTTATCAGGTCGAAATAGTTCCCCAATAAAAACAGTGTAATGATTGCCAATGTTCAATTAAAAATATAAAACCGAACGAAACACCTGTTTTGTTCTTGGATACTTGTTAGTTAATGCGAAGTAAAAAAGGGTAACTTATCAGCTACTTTCTACTCTTACTTATTGTATTTAACAGGGTGCAACAAAATGGATCATCCGACAAAAAAAAAGTCACTGACGTAGTTCAGAAGTGTAGCAGGCTGAAGTGGCAGTGGGCTGGTCACATCTGTCGCAGAACCGATGATCTCGAATGGAGACCACGACTCGGCAAGCGTAGTGTAGGACGCCCTCCGGCCAGATGGACCGACGACCTCAAAAAGGTGGCTGGTGGTGACTGGATGGCGAAAACGGGAGATCGGGTCTTGTGGCGCACCCTGGGGGAGGCTTATGTCCAGCAGTGGACTGCAACAGGCTGAAATGATGATGATGAACAAAATGGATGGATGAATATTAAAAGGGGGAATTCTATCCGCTATAACGGACAATTTTTACTTTTAGGAAATCTAAGAAATCGAGAAAAAGTTATACATGCAAGTTACTACTAGTAACTTTAGTATGGAACAGTTTTTATAGTATAAATTTTTTTTTAAACCTATTTAGAGGCTTAAAATTTCATCCATGCCGGGATCAGAACCCGCAACCTCTGGCTATCCGTACCAGCGCTCTACCAATTGAGCCAATGGGTGACTCACGGCATCAGTGAAATTTCGAACCTCTTTACAGTATTCTCTGTATTACGTACAGGCAGCGACATCTGACTTAAGCAAATTGCATTACTTACAGCCCCGACTACCTACTTTGCAGTTAGGTTTAACATCGGAACGTTATCACTGTACCCACATGATTATACTATTTTTATTTTAATGCACTAACCCGTGCTAAGGAACAAATTTAAAAACCTATTTAGAGGCTAAAAATTTCACCGATGCCGGGATTCGAACCCGCAACCTCTCCGGGGATCCGGTCAAAAGGAAGTGTTCGAGTTGAAAAAAGTCGCATAGCTTAGCGTCCAACATTGTCAGTGTCACAACCCTAATAGTGCTTTGTGATGGCTGATTGAGGGCAGTCTGAAACCTTGTCAGCCAAAGATGCGAATGGCTGCCAGTCATCAGTCTTCTCGTGACCACGATGACTGTAACGTCGTCGAAACGTCGAGGTAAAATAGCAATAAATTACTACGCGATTAAGCCCCGAAAATATTATAATTATATTTTTTGTTGTTGCACTAACATTACTACATGGAGCTAGTGACGTATAAAAACGTATAAAAAGGTTGTACAACAAAAACCTAGAAATCAGATCTTTCTTTTGGGAAGCTATGTCAATTCACTGGCGCTCTCTTATACCAGCAGATTCACGGGCATAGCAGTCACGATGAGTGCGCCCCTAAAGGTGGCAAACACTCTTGTTCTTGGAGACGGCTATTCATTTGTGCCATTTAGGGTAGAAACGACACGCCCGTGGGCGCCTGAGTTGCTTAAAATTTACAAAGAAATATTCACGCGAAAAAATATTCACAGAGGCCCGTTACTGTCTCACAATCCTCCACCATCCCGGACTTGGACCCCGTGGTGGAGTATGGCCTAACCTTCCTACGATGTAGGACGATTAGACCATACTCTTGACCTGTGCTCCAGCCACTGAGGACATAGAAGGGTTGATATCGATCGACATTCACGCGCGTCATCGACTCATTACACAATCCAAGAGCCGGTAGCTGCCTCAGTCGGCGCATCATCCTCTCCATTCAAAAGGGGGACCCTGCCACTATCTTAGGAACTCTCCTCTACGACAGCGGTAAAGATAGATTTTCTTTGTTATAAATATGTAAATATTAAGTTAGAAATAGTAACTCCTAATAGAAAACTCTACACATCGTAAATCGCGAATGAAGTTGATAGTTACGACTCAAGTCAGAATTATCTAACTCAATTTTTGTAGAAAAAGTAGTCCCATTATTTCTTTCGAGTTTTTTGTAAAAAAAAAAGAATAAAAACATTTACTTAAAAAAAGGAATAAAAATATTAAAAACACTATGTTTTAATAGAAAAAGAAATCGAAAAGAATCAACTTTTTAGAGTTGGCTAGTTGTCCGGAAGCGTATACGGGACTCGCAAAAATGCTGCAAGCATAAAAAAAACTGTTAGTTTTATGACACATTTTTAGGAACTATGAAAGAAAAACAATATTATACCAAAGTTACATTGGCCGCGTAACTACGTGACTGTGGCAAAGCGCATTTCAGTTGCAGGTACTTTATTACAAGAGTACTAACTTGGCCGGTCTATTCTGTTACGGAGAATATTGTTTACCAGAAATGATGGCAAATTTATGTGAGGGAATGAACTTGTTTGTACTATAGTCTATAGTTATTCACCATAGTCACGGAAGGTTGTCACGTATTTAAAGAATATTCTTATGTTATGCATTGATTTGAAAAAAAAAATCTGTAATCAAATCTTACTAGTTATATTGTATAAAATATTGCGACAAATGCGCAAGCACGTCGATAAGCTTCTTGTAGACGATTTCTTGTTAAAACCGTTAAGCCTGTCTCCAAGTTATGTTAATATAAAAAAATCCCGTAATTGGCGAAAGATAAATCATAATATTTGTAACAGTGAATATTTATTAACTCGTGCTGTGGGTTTTGTAAATAAACAAAATAAATAAAGACTCACCACAAGCAGGACATTTAACATTTGTTTAAATTTTTTTATTATTGTTTTTTTTGTATACCACTTACATTTTTGTTTCAAACTTATAATTTCGTTTTATTTTACTTGTGAAGTGTTGCATTGTTACAATGACGTTTGCATAAATTTAGCTCACATTTTTATCAAACTCTAGAAGTCACTTTTGATGGATTTGTTTTCGAAATCAACCGGACCGAACCAGACCGTTCCGGTCCCAACCAAATGATAGAATTTACATGCCGAAGGTTGTATTCTCCGGAAATGTTTTGCTGCAGCCGCGCCGCTGTATACACGTTCGACAAAATCATATTTTACGTGATTCCATTCTACGGCGATGCAGCGACGTGATTATTGGAACCAAAGTAGCGTCAGTGAAACGAATGTGTTTTTGAACGCGGAATTGGCCAATTATTTCGGCAAATAGCTAGTAAATCTGGTCATCAGTGGACGTAATGAGAGTTGTGATTTTCAGCTGGGAGATTATTTCGCTATGTTTGGGCTAATTATTGGCACCAATTACGGAATCTGCTCAAAGAGCCGTTATCTATAGGACTGTACTGATACTGGTTGGTGTCCAATTAAAATAGATATTAGGTCACAAAAATGGCCAACATTGCCAAGGGGTGCCACGTATAAAAATATTTCCATAACACATTGATGGCTTCATTTATTACGTAAAAATTAGCTTAGGGCGCCCAAACAAGTTTTGCAGTATAAAATCGTTCCAGTCAGTAATGAGTCGATTCCACTATAACGCTCTTAAGATGAAGGTAAAGACGATTTTTAAGAAGACATCCTGAGATAAAACGGCTTTAAATCAGTCTTACATATTGTGTTAAAGTGGAATGAACTTTTTCAAATAAGATTGTTTGAAGCGCTCGTGGCCTAGTCGAACCGAGTGATTGTAATCAATCACTTGAGTTAAGCAACAACAGGCGCGGTCAGGTGCAGGATGGGTGACCATACCGCTACTACCGCTAGTAGCATTTTTTCCGAGCGTTTCCGTGCTTCGCAAGGCACGTTAAGCCGTTGGTGCTGGTTGTCACGTAATTACAGTCGTTAGGCCATGTAAGAGGCGCCTTGATAACTTCTGACCGTACGGCCCGCAACTGTCTTACAATTCTCCACCAACCCGGACTTGGCCCCCGTGGTGTATTATGGCCTAACCTTTCTGCGATGCAGGAAGAGACCCGTGCCCTAGCAGTGAAGACATACAAGGTTTTATATAGATAGATAGAAATAAGATTGATACTTTTATGTATGGTCTTGAAGTAGGTAAGTTGGTTCCTACTTACCTAGTTGTTGTCTGCTTACTCTGATTAGTTTCTATTTGTGCTGCTTATTATTTACAATGTCACACATTTAGCAGGTCTTGTCACGAGTATCTGTAAGGTAATCTTTTTTTTATTTAGCCCATATCCGTCCCACTTTAGCGCGCAGGTCTTTTCTCAGAAAAAGAGAGTATTGGCACGCGTGATAATTAAGTACCACGCCTCCCCGTTGTTGAACAACTTCGACATCCAGGTTTCCTCAAGATGTTTTCCTTCACAGTTAGCGAGTGGTATTGCGATGTATTGCTACTATAACTTCACAAATTTACCTACATAACTTAGACAACAAAGTCATTGGTACATGCCAGGATTCGAACCTACGACCTCCTGATTAAGAAGCAGATATTCTACCGCTCCGCAACCACCGCTTAATTAACTTTGTTAGTTATCATAATTCCCTTCGTTAATAGTTTTATTTACACATTAAAGATGCTGTGGTTTTCAAAGCTTTAACTTAAACTTAGAGTGTATTTGAATCATAACAAATGCCTGAAAACGAATACGAAACTTTTGTGTTACCCACTCAAAGGTGGAAATAAATGAAAATATTTTTCCAGGCCACCACATAGTTAGCAACTTTCTGCTTATACTATTTTTATTTTTAATGCACTAACCCGTGCTAAGGAACAAATCGGGGCTGTAAGTAATGCAATTTGCTTAAGTCAGATGTCGCTGCCTGTACGTAATACAGATAATAGTGTAAAGAGGTTCGAAATTTCACTGATGCCGTGAGTCGCCCATTGGCTCAATTGGTAGAGCGCTGGCACGGATAGCCAGAGGTTGCGGGTTCGAATCCCGGCATGGGTGAAATTTTTAGCCTCTAAATAGGTTTTTAAACTTTCTGCTTATTTTGTTATCAAAAAACTTCCACGGATTTCTCTATGCGGTTACGTTATTATGCTTCACTAAAAATAGCCTTGACTTTTCCTACTAAAACAATACCGGCATCGCTATGTATTAAAAGAGTTACGAGTATGAGGCTCCTATTACAGGCTATGTAAGATCGAGTGTTAAACAAAAAGTAAAGGTCATTTTTGTCTGTACTACCCACTTGCCTGTGCCATAATTTAAAATGATGAATGGCTCAGCCGCAACTTTATTACGCCTGCCTTAAGGTGCTTATCCATCGCTAAATACTTTTTACAAACTTGTGCAAGTACCTGGAGTGCTACAAAGGAACCCCTCCGCTTTATAGATTGATCCGTCCGATTGAACCTACTTCAAGCTGTTAATCTCTGTTTTACTAATATTATAAATGAGAAATTTTGTATGAGAAGAAATTCAGCACAAAGATAGATTATAATCTGGAATAGCATGTAAGTTACTTTTTATACCGCTAAAATACACTTCAAACAAAGTTGTGGGCAGCAGCTAGCTTTTACACATACATGTATTTTGACACTCCGGAAATGAAAAAGGTTTTAATAGAAGGGCCCACGATCGCCTAATGCAATTAACTGGAACAGCAGGACGAGCGTTTTGATTTGCTTTATTCAATATGAACACAATACTGATCACCGCGTGTCGCGAACACCCTTAACCGTAAAAGTGGATAAAAGCGTACCCAGTCGAATCAAAGTTGTTCGAGCGGCTGTGATAGGGAGGAAATAATTTTGTGGTGGCTCCTTTTGTCGGTCTCCTGTAGTATAACGCGACTGATGCAAATAGGGGAGAAAACTAGCTAAAGTACGTTTAATATCGCAATATCACTACCTATTAAAGGTGTACAGTCATCGTTACAAAAACACGGTTCCTTAAGATACTCAGGCAGTTACACTGTTACAACCCTCTGAGATAAACCTGACATATTGAGTTCAAAGAGAGCTTTTGATCGATTAT
Organism: Yponomeuta sedellus; assembly: GCA_934045075.1. NCBI lineage: Eukaryota > Metazoa > Arthropoda > Insecta > Lepidoptera > Yponomeutidae > Yponomeuta > Yponomeuta sedellus. Next base: position 11,355,158 of record OW203741.1, on the reverse strand, counting down.
TATAACAATAATACCTTCTACACAACATAATCACTTGACCTGGTCGCAATCTAGGGTTCTCTGTACAATGGTAACGAGGCAAGGACGACACAAACAAGAAAATACACCCAGAGTGAGGTCATTTCTACAAATGTACGGCACCCCACATTAAGATTCAAACCCACGATCTCTGTCTTGGTACCAAGCACTTCAATATCTAGACCAAACAACGTTGTGGCGAGCACAGTCATGTCAACTCTGCGCGCGCACTACACACTCCAACATTCCTGCATAGTGCAATCAAAGTGTTTCACATGACATACCATAAATGTAACGTCCGACTAACAACAGTTGGACCGGCCGTTCCCAGCCATATGATGTGCCTGGCGGGAAACTTCTCTTCATAGTGGAAGAGCACGATTACCCGCTCTTCCCTATGCCAACATTAGTCCGTGGCAATGGAAAATACTTGATCACAGATTATAAAACCTGGCTCTCACGAGCAAAAATTAGTCGTGTTTTTATAAATAACACTCACATCACAAGAACTCACCATACAGGCCAGCGCACGAGAATTTGAAGATAAGTCAGGAAGATAGCATGAAAGGAGCCTTCACAAAAGACGTATACACTGAGACCGTACGTCTGGCGCACGCTGGGCAACAATCAGCAACTCCCTAACGCTGATTGGCAAATCCTTTCACCACAACGGCTTGATATTGACACGCTGAGAAGAATGAAGATAACGGGAAAATCATTACACTAAAGACGTTGGTGAAGGGAATTTTATTAAGTACAAATTGGTAAATATAGTATTAAAAAGACCAAGTACCTGTAAAAGCAAGGCCGAAGGCCGAACTCCACGACGCAGGCACGAGGAACCCTATCGTGGTGAGGCTGAAGGCCGAGTTCCAAAGAGGCCGCGGCCGAAGGCCGTGATTATTGTTATTCCTACGCCCAAGCCTTATAGCCTTAAGCCTCTAAGTAACTACGCAAGGCCAAAGGCCGAGCCTCATGATGCGGGTGCGTGGAACACTACCACACCGAGGCCGAAGGCCGAGCTCCGTTCAGATTGGTTCCGAAGGCCGAGACTATTCATTTCGCACGCAAAATACCCAACCTTTAAGTAACTAGCGCGGCCGAAGGCCGCGACAGTTTTTAAAGTTGCTGTGACGAGGTTGAAAGCCGAACTCTGTACAGGCCGCGCAGGCAAGGCCGAGAGCCATAACTCGCGAAGCAGGTACAAAGACCACTGGCACGGCGAGGCAGAAAGCCGAGTTTGGTTCCGACAGAGACTATTCACGTCCCCACGCACAAGTTCCAACTTTAAGTAGCGAGGCCGAAGGCCGAGCCTCACGAAACGTGCACGAGGAAACCTGTCGCGCCTTGGTACAGGCCGCGGCCGAAGGCTCAGACCATTTACAAGTTATTATTCTAAGTAATTACGTTATCAACCCTTTTATGTCCCCACTGCTGGGGCACGGGTCTCTTCCTGCATCGCAGGAAGGTTAGGCCATACTCCACCACGGGGGCCAAGTCCGGGTTGGTGGAGGGTTGTAAGACAGTGGCGGGCCTTACTGTCAGAAGTTATCAAGCCGCCCATAAGGCCTCTGACAGGGCTTAACGACTGCCATTATATGACAGCCGGCACCAACGGCTTAACGTGCCTTGCGAAGCACGGAAGCGCTCGGAAAAATGCCACTAGCGGTAGTCACGGGACGCTCACCCATCCTGTACCTGACCGCGCCTGTTGTTGCTTAACCAAGTGATTGATTCCAATTACTCGGTTCGCCTAGGCCACGAGCGCTCCAAGTAATTTTAAGTAATTAGCGAGACCGAAAACTGGGCCCAGCAATTGAAGCACGAAGAATTCTCTCTGGAGATGCCGAAAGCTGAGCGCCGTTCAGGTCGAGGACCTAATTTGAGGCTATTCCAGTCCCCACCCACAATCGTTAACATTATATAACTAGGTGCAGTGAAGGGTTTATAAACTATATAAAAAAAGACTATTTATGTAGGGATAATAAAGAAAAAAAATCTGTCGTTTCCTTTTATGATCAGTCTCTTTGCAAATATTCTAGATCGTTTAACACCATTGGACCATATTGATTATGCTAGCTAAAAAATATCGTACGACATAAATTTTGAATGCAGGCAGGTGGTACCTATGAATATATCAAACGACTGCGGCGAAGCCCAAAAGGAGGGTAATGTGTTTAGAATCGGACATACTTACATACTTCTACATACGAAATGTAGGTATGTATGTATGTATGTATGTCCTATTCTATGTTCCCTCATAACTCCTTAACCAATAGTCAAATTTCGTTAAAAAACCTATTTAGAGGCTAAAAAAAGAGAGGCAATCTACTTCAGCCAGATGTCACTGCCATGCCTGTACGTAATACAGAAAATAGTGTAAGGAGGTTCGAAATTTCACTGATGCCGGTGAGTCGCCCATTAGCTCAGTTGGATAGATAGCCAGAGGTCGCGGGTTCGAATCCCAGCATTAAATAGGTTTTTAAAATTGTCCTTAGCACGGGTTAGTGCATTAAAAATAAAAAGAGTATAAATATAATATTATTAATCCTTTGTACAGGGAAATAATATTTTAAATCCTTTGTATGGGTATTTTAGGAAATAAGACCAAATAATAAAAAAATCGGGACGACAAAATAGACAAAGGAGTTTATTAAGTGCGCGAAAATTTCCTGTGTGTGCAAAAACAAAATCGCGCGGAAAAATTCAAAAAAGGAGTTAAAAAAAAATCGATTGATCAAAAAGGTTTATATCCTGCCTGAGACTTGCCCAAGTTTTCAATACCGAACACGCCGTATGCTTTAAGTCCAGCAGCTTTTACGTCTCAAAAAAAATTATTGACTGTACTCGCCACTTCAGTCTACCTGAGACCACGGCAACTGTAACGCTGCCGAAACGTCGGGAAATAAGGTATGTTTTATATAATAAATATAATCGCGATATGACCCGTTTAATATATAACTATGTATGAGTATCGCGAATCATTAAGAAATACTAATAAGTAACGATATATTTGAGGGCCCAAATCTCGAACATTTGTATTTTTTTGCCATTATTTCTCACTAATTGATTATGGCACAGCAAATCGGTAGCGTAAAAAAGAGATCGAATAAAAAAAATCCGTGACAAAATATAATAAAAATTCCTGTCAGTGTAACTACTCCGAAACGGCTTCAGTGACGTTTAGGATGTTTTACGTGTATAATGGTATAATAGGTTGTAGGCTAAAGTAAATATGGCAAAACATCGTTTCCGCTGCGTATTTTTACGTTTCGTTGTTCCGTAGTCGGCTATAGTATCATTCGATGTTTGCTTGCTACTCAAACTGTTATTTCATTATTTATTGGTGACATAATGATTTATAATTATAACAGCAGTATGATTTGCAATGGGATCAGCTTCAAGTGCAAACATAGACTAAATTGTTTCGATTTTGATTACCAAAGTTGGCTGGCGGTCTACGCACTAAGCCAAAAGGTAGGTCTTTGTTAGAATCTGAGTGACAGCATTAGTCGCAACAGTATACCATTTCAAATAGGGGTCACTTTCAAGTGGGATCTCGGCTAAATTGTGCCGAATTTGATTACCAAAGTTAGCAAGCTTGCGGTCGGCGTACTGAGCCAAAAGGCATAGCGGTACCACTCTCTTTGACTAGTCGCCGCACGCTAGCCCGCCCGCCGCCGAGCCAACTAACCCAAAGTGTTCCGTTCCGACCCGTTGCGTTTTACTGTGATCTTGTTATTTGTCCTCGGAATGATCACTCCGCGGAAACTTACGGATTAAATTATGAAGGACGCCATTATTTAGTTGAGCAAATATTGGATTGCCAATCGTTTGGGTCGGGTGGGCCTGTTACTGCGCGTGCGTCATTTGTTTCTGTTTTACTTTCCATGCGAATGGACGAAGCGGAAAACAGATTGGTTTATGTTTTCGAACGAATTGAGTTTCAAAACAAATCTTTGCTTGCTAATAAACCGTTCGGAAACGTTCAGAGCAGAAGCCTTTTTTATTAAAACGATTTGACACCTATTTTACCTACTATTTCTGACATTCGTCGTCTATGTCGTCAACTTGCAGGCCAGTCGTTTGTACCAATAATCTACCTTCTTTTTGCCTTGCCATTGTAAATATTTTAACAAGTTGACAACTCTACAGAGCATCAAATTGATGATAGATTATTCCAGCTAATGTAAAATAATTAGAAGGCGAACTTCCACCAGTAACGAGTCCGCTTCCCATAGCTAGCGAATGCCATTAAATTCAACTTTACGGTCCTGCATCATAGATCTTTTTCAAAGAAATTCGCCTTGTGCGAGTAAATTTTATAAATAAATTTTATTCTGCTTCCACAGCTCCTGTCTAAGCACAATGATCCAGGGAACAATAAACTTTTTCCGTCTATATTAGAAGATTTGTACGAGTACATCGTTTACTGGCCACTTCTACACTATATGCACTAGATAGGTGAAGCATTCGGAAGTTGATGTAACTGGGCAAATTTTTGGATGTTGATACACAAGTATGTATATCAATATTCATATTTGCACCAAATACCCGTCTCACTTTACCTTCAGCAACTCTCCATCGTAGGTTGTCTGGAAGAAATTGCTCTAAGCAATAAGGCAGCCAATTGTACTGTATCTTTGTAATTATTTTATGTTCAACTTTTCCTGGTGTACAGTAAAGAATATTCTTATCTTATCTTATATTTTTAGATAAACTTTACTTGCTCGGTCTGGTCGCGTCGCGTGGAACCCAATAAGTAACAATTTCAGAACATTCTATCCCATCTGTCCATGCCCATAAGATTGACCTGGCCTGCGGTTGAGTTCCATTTCAGCTTTTGCACAGCTCCAAGGTCAACAATTTTGTTTCTGGAGCAGAGCGTGGTGCTCTAGATTCAGTCAACCCATCTAACGTCAAGGATTTGCTTCTTACTCCCATGATTGCCCGTCGGGAAAAACTTCAGACTGGTCTTCTGTTTTTCCACATATTATATATGTTTATGGCAAGAAAGGATGATGGGCACAAATGTATGGAACCTGGTCCTGACACCAATCGGAATGAGTAATACGTCGTTGGAAAGGTATTTTTTTGTAGAATAAGAATAATCGAAGCGCTAGTCCCGATTTTCTGTCCAATTTGAGTAATCATACGTTAAAAGTTTTTTTTTATTTAATTTTTTTTCTGTTGTTTTAATTCTTTTTGATATTTTTTCGACATTGTATATCGATTTTAATTACAAATGATCAGCATTGATTATTATATTATCATTGTTTGTTTATTATCGAAGTAAATAAAACAAGTTCAGAGTAAGTTTTATCGTTTAATGTGTTTCATCCATGATAATGTTATTTAAAAATAGTGCTGGTTCAGTAAAGCCTTCATGTCTAGCATATCCTAAATACCACACAATAGATATAATATGCGCACAGGAACCTATCGTGCGGCGTCCTGTCAAACATGTGCAATAATGTTGTAATATGTTTCTACTATTTCTGTCTAATAATATATAGCAAAAATATTGTTTTGATCGTACATGTCGGGACTGTATGCGTGCACGCAACAGCCACGCATCTTCGTGGATCCCATATTCATGGATATCCTCCAAAGCAGCTTCTCTATAAGTTTCTATAAGATATAAGCCGTTGTTGAGGTGCTCGCTGCAATATGATTTTGCCAGTTTTAACTGATATGTCCCCAATGACAGCAAAATCACGTCCTGTTCCCTCAATCGTGGAAAGTCTTGAATATCATTTGCTTCCAATCTCTGGAAATTGGCTCTTCTGTTGTTTAATCTTTTTGCTTCTACATAATCATATAACACGTTTGGGGTTTGCCTTCTTTCAACAATTTTTTGTAAAAAAGCTTCTGCGTGTTGGCTATCGACAATAGGCCTGTGGAAGTGATTTGTAATTGCTGCTGCAATCATAAAATCCCCGAACATATTAGGCATTGTGTTATTAAAATATTTTTGGCGCAACAGCTTGAAATCTCTTTTGAAACGCCCGTTAACCACTTCCACTACCCATCGGCACATTGTCACCAGCCGGGAATCATTTGCTTGAGAAGTCGTGAGCTGCGACTCTTCCCGGTTCTTCGTCGGGGGGACGTGAAATTCGTAGCCACATGCTTCTATATGCTGCAGACTATCCCTGAACCCGCGGTCCAAAATAAATACGTCATTCGGCTGAAGCAATATATGAAGGGGATTTTCCTCGTCAGTCATTAAGTCGCTCATTATCTGCGCATCAGTTTTTGTTGCAGCGTATGGTCCTTTAACATCTATAATGTATCCGTCAGTGGTTACGATTAAAAATGGTTTCAACAAGTTTTGGAACTTGTGTAAACTGTAGGATTGCCTCTGAAACAAAAAGTTTGAACTCTTGTATATATAAATATACGTACCATCGCAAATAATAATGGCTTTATTGTTGTCTTCATTTCCATACAGTGCTTTTGGAATCCTTAAGTTTCTCTCCAATATATCTTCTCTATTCATGTGATCCACTCCCAAGTGTCGCACAACGTAGTCAGTGCTAAGACACTCTCGTGCGATGGCCAACTGGCGTTCGAGTTTTCTCCGAGACATGTTAAACAACGTCGCAAGTCTCGCGTTGGGTTCTCCTGTGCGTAGTTTCGTTAGTAAAATGCCCAAAGTGGTTCTGGGATCTGCACTTCTATTTCTTAACAATGGATTTTGCTCTAAGATGGCATTAAATTCATCATTAGTACGTCCAGTCCAAAAGTGCATTTCTTCTTCATTCATGCCTCGGTCGCTAAAACGTAATCTGGGTGAGTTTAAGGCATTTCGCATTAGGTCACAAACATCCCTGAAGTGGGCAGCCGTAAAGTCATGGGAAATGTTGCAATGTTGGGGCAAATCATCCCAATCATTCCCATTAAGGTGATCGTGACATACTCTGGCACTGTCGGGGATATACAATTTATGTTGAGAAAATACGTGGATTTTAACAACATTTGGAATTCGATGGCGGGTTTCATTAGCGCAGCCATGAAAGATACAATGCGTCGCGGTATTAGGTGCTCTCATATATTCAGGAATATGAAGCATTTCTTCTAATTGCGGTTGTAGTTGTTCTTGCGGTTGTAGTTGTTCTTGCGGTTCTGCTTGTTCTTGCGGCTCCGGCTCGGGTTGAGGGTTTGCATGACCTCTAGTCGCATTTTCGGCTCTTTGCCAGCATCGGTAACATACTCTTCGGGTGTTGTCAAACACGACCTGAAAATGATATATGAAAATGTAAGGAAAAGAAAAACAACTTTGGTTTCCGAAAAATACCTAACAAAATAACGCATTGGGGGTCATTTGTGGGAGGGATTTGTTTTTCTGTCAGAAGGTGTGCGAATCGTCAAATATATGCCACAGATTCACAGATTTCTCAGAGATCTGGTTGCGGTTTTCTGTAGTTGTGTGTACGAAAACAAGGCATACACACAACCACACAAAACCGCAACCACAGTAATTGGTTGTGGTTTTGTGTAGGCCTTGTTTTGGTGGTAAATACATCGTGGAAGACGTACAAGTGAAAAAGGAATCACTTGAATGTTCTTTAAGCGACCAGAATCACTTATCAATCGGTTTTCACTTTTACGTCTTCGTTACCTCATTTACTACTAGAATAGATCTGGGATGCAGTTGCACATGATTTCAATTGGTTTCCTTTTATATCGAAGGTTCAGTGAGGATCGAGTGGAAAAAAAAAGTGCAATAGGTACAAACCTCCAGAGCAGCGTTTTCTCGTATAAATGTTACTAGCTCCACGTGTGTTCTTGTCAAGGCTTCCGACAGAACGCGTACTTGATATCTGCCTCGGTATAGCCCTCTTCGGCACATTACACAGTTACGGTAACGTTCCATTGCAACGAAACAATCCAATCGTTAAGCACCCAAGTCCAATATAAAGCCACGGTCAACAAATAAAACGGGTAACAGAGTCCAAAATGATGCCAAGGTCAAAGTCGATGTGAACAATGAGGAGCGTAATAACGTAGCAAATATCAGCAAACGACTGACTACCTGCGCAAGCGGCCAAGCGTTCCTCACCCTAACATACCTGCCCCCGCGCCGTGTCCCGGAGCGCGAGAGGGGTCAAAACCGAATTCCAGCGTTACCCGTGACCGTGAGTGGGAGAGAGAGCGCAATGTCGCTGTCTCGCTCTAATGATTTATGACAGAGTATGCATAGATGTGATTTTCGTAAAAATCATGAGCATCGGTTGAGTTAAACCAGAGATATGAATTTTTCTAATTTCTATTTAGAGCAAAAAATGGTACTTTCCGACGAGCATATTTCAAAATGGACAATTCATACGGATTCGTCTTCATAGAATTTATTTTTTCACTTGAAAAGAGCTATCCAACGACATATGACTCATCTTGATTGGACATAAGGACCAAAACGCCCATCATCCTTTGAGATCCATTTTATTTAAATTAAAACCGTTTAAAACGATTTTTTTATTTTTCTATATTCTACCCATATATTGTACGAGTAAACTAACTCTTAAATACGGATAGTATTACTTAACTTAAGCCCTAGGAACGTGTGGTGAAACAAATGCTTTTTTTTCTAAGGCCGCATATGGTTTATGTTGTCGTAAATATGTAAGGCCATAGACTATTTTTTCTGTTTATTCCACTGATTTGTAAAATCTGTTTAATAACTAAAATTATGTAAGCCTACCTTTGTTCCTGTATAGAAGCTAAGTTTTGTTTTTATAAAAGTTATAAAACGTTCCACTGGCGCCCCACGTTGGGCGCCAGTGGAACGTTTTATAACTTTTATAATAATAAATAAACTCTGGAACGACTTCAAGTGTTGTTTTATTTGTAGGATTGTAATAATATTAACAGAAAACTGGATAAAAACGGATAAACGGAGAAGCAGGAAAAAATGTCAGATCTGGTCAAAGCGTAAAGTAGTAGTGGTGAAAAATGAGCGAAATCGAAGAATGAGTGACAAAATTTAAATATTTGAAAATGATAGATAGAAAAGAAATAAAAATGGTGTGAAGAGGTTTGCACCGTTACAAGTTAATATAATGTAAGCCCTTAAGTGGCCTATGATGGATTTTTTTACACAACAATTTTTTATAATTTAACTTGTGCTGTGGGTTTTGTATTATAATTAAAATAAAATAAAAAAATATTTAAAAAAATAAAAGAACCCGACTGCAGTGATAAATCAACTGAAAGGGAAAAAATAAGATAATTTAATTTTCAAATGCTAATGTCGAATCAGAAGAGTTCATGCTGCTTTACTTGAGGGACCAAATAATATAACTTTATAAGCATTATTTGCTCAAACTGTTGCATTTATTATTTTATATAAAATGATGCAGTCGGGACCCATTACTGTTTGTTTAAAGTCCTCTAATGGGTATATAATGTAATGGTGTTAAACTATCTAGAATATTTGCAAAGGAAACGACAGATTTTTTTCTTTATTATCCTTAAATAAATTGTCTGTTTTTTATGTAGCCTAAAAACGCTCCACTGCACCTAGTTATTTAATGTTAACGATTGTAGGTAGGGACTAGAATAGTCACGAATTATGTCTTCGACCTGAACGGCGCTCAGCTTTCGACATCTCCAGAGTAGAATTCTTCGTGCTTGCATTGCTGGGCCCAGTCTTCGGTCTCGCTAATTACTTAGAATAAGGACTTGTAAATGGGAACATAAATGGTCTGAGCCTTCAGCCGCGGCCTGTACAAAGGCGCGACAGGTTTCCTCCTAACAGCAACTTTAAGTAACTGTCGCGGCCTTCGACCGCGCTAATAGTCTCTCCATTTGGCATCAGCGTAAATAGAGCTCAGCATTTGGAATCGCCGTGGGAGTATTCCTCTAGCCCGCTTCACAGCCTTCGGCCGTGCCGCGACCTGTAATGAGCTCGGCCTTCAACCTCGTCGCGGCAAGTTTCCTCGCACCCGCATGATGGGGCTCGGCCTTCGGCCTGGCGTAGTTATTTAGAGTTGTGGCATGGGCGTGGAGACATACAAAATCTTGGTTTTCTGAATGCCAAAATAATACCGGTATTAAAAAGAAACTATAACAAATTCATCTTGAAGTGGCCCCCTAAAGCATTGAAAAATTTTACTGAATATTTAGGTGTAGATAAGCAATCTTTGGTCTCACAAGTGAACAGGAAACCTAACACAAAATCATAATCTTATTTTCAGAGGAAACGAGATAAAATTCGTTAAGATGAATAGAGCTACATTTTTTTAAAATTTCATGGGTCCTACGATACGAGGTCACGGAGGATCCGTCTTCGGTTACCAGTGAGAGCGATCAAATATTTTTTTATCATTTATTGTTTCTTGTTTGAACCCAGCTTGTCTGACTATGACCGCACAGGGGAAAAAGAGTTACATGCTACACTTTATATATTTTGTTCAGTTAGTTTTGGTCTAAGTGTCAGTAGGAAATTAATATCAGTGTTAAGAAATTAATTATTTTTACCCCCTATGAGGTTGATATTTCTTAAATTAATGAGATAAACGAATGGCGTAGAAAGAAATAAACACTTTATAGGCATTATTTCTTTCAGCACTTATACCGTTTCTATGGACGGTTTGTTTACATGTAGAGCAAAGCTGATATTATATAAATTTATACATGTACTAGAATAAATATATGCCAGCGCCATCTAGTGGCGAAAAGTGGTACTAAAGGACAGGGTTTCAGCCACAGAACATAAAAAAAGAGTAGAAGTAGCGACATGACACATTAGTACGAAAACCAGTGTAACCAAACTGATACTTATAAACCAAACGCACACTACGAATGCCGAGCTGCCATTGGTAAATAAATTCAATGCTGAAAAGGTGTACATCATAAAAGTTTCAATTACAATATGCACCTTTTCATAATGTTAACAATGATCAAAGTCAAATGACAATGATGAAATTAAGGTTGACATTTTGTAGTAACGCTACTCTACACTAGATGGAACTACCGCCGTGTCGGACCGAAAAGAACTTTTACTTACTAAGACATAAAGGTCAAAATTGAGAAACAAGTACATTCTCAGTTTGGGATGGGACAATGCGAGTTCTAGATTGTCGATAGGGAGAACCTATCGACAAATTATACCCGTACAAACAGTTTAACACATTAATGGCCGAATACGAATACTGGTACTTAGAAGAATTTTTAGCTATTTCTTTTTTGCCTGCGGGTTGACTGGTAGAAAATGCATCTTTTTCACATTATCTTTTTGTGCAATAAAGATTCAACACTAATAGGGTAAATAGATGCACAAAGAAAACAATGTGGTAGATTTCATATTTTAAAATGTTCTCTTATTTAAAACTACCTTTAACCCGCTGCTTCGCGGGCGTTAGAAAATATAACACGGGAAATATCATGTATTCTACGACTCAATTCAGATCTTTGTCTATCTGTACGCCATGTTTCATACGTTATACTAATTTTATTGATGATGGTACTTGTTCGCGCGAGAATCGACGCGACGTAATCATGAATCTGTGGTCACTCATCGTTCATTATTCTAGGCGTTGTAAGAGTAGTGGACCTGGATACCAGCAAAGGTACCCTTAGACGACCGGTCCTCAAGATTGCCAGGCTCCCACTAGCCATTGAAGATGGAGGATTTGGGCCAGCCCCCCAGAATGTTCGCGCGAGAATCGACGCGACGTAATCATGAATCTGTGGTCACTCATCGTTCATTATTCTAGTCGTTCCGGTGCCGTCGCTCGTGCCGCTCGCTCGCTACTAATTTATCCAGCCATCTGCACACACATTCGCACTGTGACATACGCGCGTGATAATTGCTCGAATTCTCGTGAAGTGATAGACATTTGGTGACCAAGAAACTTTATCAGCTCAAAGAACAATATATTGACAATATTAGACTATAAGTGAACAGTGCAGGAGTGTTCTCCGTACGCTGGACACATCAGCTCATCTATCACCGCTCATCATCTGCCCAACAGCTAAAGCGAGCCATCATCCACCATCACCAAGTAAGTCCATTCACATGACCTCCCATTCCGCTCTCTCAACCAGTCTATCGTGAGGTAGACCTAGCCAAAACTGGCTAACTACCAGTATTAATATATTTCAATTATACGCAAGAGTCTAACCTGGAAGTGAAGCACATTTTTTTCTGGTATTGCTGCATAAGTGCCACCTTCCGCCTTTTTTAGTTATTATGAAGTGTTCATGAAAATGCTCTGAATATATTGTGCTCATCGTCGTTTTGAACCAATTTTGCCTTCCTATCGCTGCCATCCATTTTACTTTCGTATTCGGTTTCTTAGGAAAACTAAACGAAAACTCACTTCCAATTTTTTTTGATTCCTTGAGGGTTGTTGTATCATTGCCACGGTTTTCCGTTGTATTGGATTAAAATTACTTTCATAGTTTCTTAGATATTTCAGTCACTGATAAACTGGCGAAGAAAAACTATATCGCGATCTAGCTGTGCTCCAATGACAGTTTTCTCATGCACAACGACCAGCCGGCGACAAGAGCTCATACATTACTACTTTACCCGGCGAGGCGACCGGAAGCATTTGAAAAGGCACTTAGGAAGTAGGTATAAAATAACAATAATTATTTTATGCCACACCTGACAATAAAGTGGTGTAAGTAATTATACGCACTCCCTTGCTGTTTGTTATCAATATATTTTTGATTTAATTATTTATGTACATGCACCACGTACCGACTATATTCTTCATGCAATCCACTCCATCCAAAGGTTGTCTGGAAGAGATCGCTCTTAGCGATAAGACCGCCAATTGTATAACATTACTTAGATTTATGAATCATGGTTGTAATATTTTTCTGGTTGTGCAATAAAGTAGAGAACACTTTATTGCACAACCAGAAAAATATTACAACCATGATTCATCTATCTATCTAACTAAAGTGGCTTTTTCCGCACGCTGCGCGTACGGAACAAGCCGCTTTCTGGCCAAGTGTAGACATAAAAAGATGTACACAACACGGGAGGTAATAAAGAAAGCTCTCGATCGCATATTTACGTCCCTTGCTTGCAGCTCGGGCCGCAAACTTCTGCGATCTCGGCCTTTCTTTGTATTACCACCCTAGTTGTGTAATGTACTATTACCTTCTTAGACGAATTGGAATTTACAATACCTAAGTACCGTTAAGTATGTATGACTACTACGGTCATAGACAATTAATTATCGATAGATTTTTATCATGTGTGCCCCCATCCGTAATTGAGTAGAATTCAAATTTTGACAGAAACTTCTAGAGAATGTACACTTTCTTCAATGAAAATTTAACTTTATTAACCAGTAAATAAAGGTGGTTTCACTTTCTCATTTTCGGATTGGTTTCCGTGTTCATGTCATTACAAATTTAATTAAAAATACAATGCAATACGTCTTACAGATGAAATGTTACGGCATGATCGGTATATGTTGGTCCCCAACTTTTATTTTAGCTCTCTAACACAGCATAACAAGGCATTTTAATCAAGTTTTCACCATTTTTTCTTTACTAGAAGCGCACGGCAACTGAAGTCAACAAAACTGTCACTGACTACGCATAGGCAATACATTGCTAATGTGAGGCACGCGGGCACCGCCCACTTACGACTTCTACTCTTTTTTTATGTTCTGTGGTTTCAGCAGACAAGAAGAGAAACGTGGTTTCAGCACGACAGCACGGTCAGCACGTACTTAAGGATCTATTTATTGAAGCAATATGAAACTAAGGATTACAGTAACTGTACTACTCGCACCACAGCGCAAAGCGAGGTATATTACCTACGTCACTAGTCGTGCCAATTATTAGTGGACAATCAGTATTGGTCCTATCTTTTTTTTTAACCCTATAAAGGGCACCCTCCGGAGGACACGGGGGAGGGAGGTGGTGAATGCTCATGCATAACAGCACGGACCCGGCCGTGCTGCCAATGTGGGACTCACAAAAAGTGCGCCTACCCACTAAACACCACCTTGGGACTGGTTTTGGTCCTAAAGACCCCTAAACCCACATCGGGAGCGACCCCCCACGAGGCCGAGGAGGGCGCACCAAATACCGCAATTTAGAACACAAACAGCGCCATCTGTGGTTGGATAGAGGAACTAATGCTACAGTACTTTAATTACTTAGAAGTGAATATTATTTGTGTTGCGTTTGTTCTCTATTAATGCTGATTTTATATAATCAACGACACCCGCAAAATTCTCTTTTAAATACTTTGCACGTGTAAGGCGTAGTTAAACAAAATTATTTAATTAAATGAATGATCTAGAAGGATCAAACCACTTTATAGGAATTATTTCTTTCCGCATTTGTACCGATTCTATAAATGGTTTGTTTACATGTAGACCAAAGCCGAAATTATGTATACACATGTATTAGAATAAATAAAATATAGCAGCGCCATCAAGTGGCTAAAAGTGGTACTTTAATTGCTTAGAAGTAAATGTTATTTTTTGTTCCGTTGGTTCTCTATTAATGCTGATTTTATGTAACCTACGTCATCGGCAAAATTCTGTTTTAAATATTTCACACCTGTTAGGGGTAGCTCAATAAAATTAGTATTCGAATTCAATAAACTAAATACAACAGCGCCATCTTGTGGTTCCTAGCTGTACTTTAACGAAGCTTCTTAACGAATTTTATTTTTCGTCACGGTTCTGATCGGATAATTATGATTTTATATAGCCTATGACACCCGCGCAAGGATGCCGAATCGAATGACACCTTGTTTAACAAAATCTGACCATTGGTTAAGGAGTTATGAGGGAACATAGAATCGGACATACTTACATACATACGTACATACATACATACATACATACATACATACATACATACATACATACATACATACATACATACATACATACATACATACATACATACATACATACATACATACATACATACATACATACATACATACATACATACATACATACATACATACATACATACATACATACATACATACATACATACATACATACATACATACATACATACATACATTCATACATACATACATACATACATACATACGAACTAAACACATTACCCTCCTTTTGGGCTTCGCTGCAGTCGGGTAAAAAAGTAAGTACCTATCAATAGTGTCAAATAAATAAATACTGTGTTTTTCATGTCACAAATTTCCAAATATTCATAAATACTGGTGAAATGTTAAGTAGGTAGTTTGATTAAGCAATAATTAATATTTACTGTATAAATGTTACTTGCCCTTATGTTTATGATTAAATAAAGGAATATGAAATTAAAAAAAAAAAATGGTGAGATCAACGGCCACCTATAGTAATTAAACCTAGACCAATGTTCAATAACGGCAAATAGACCAACGTGTCAGCTCCTTTACTGTGGAGCACAAATTATGACGCGTCAAAGAACACAAAGTGAAAGACGAACTAAGATCGAGCCACCGTTTAATTAATTGTTACAAGGCAGCTCCAACTCTACCGTTAAAATTACTGGCGGTTTATCACTAAACGGCGATATAAATAATGCAGCCTATATATACGTCCCTGTAAACGATCGCTGATAGAGATAAGACGATACAGACATTTGTATATTTTTCGTTTAGTATTTTCTAAGGTTAACACGAGCACGCATATTTTTTCGTTGTGCAATAATTATAGTATTCTCTATCTATCTACTACCTACTGCAGGTATGTTTATAAATATATGACATGTCGAAAATAAAACTAGGTCACCCTGTACTATGATTTTCGACGCCACCTTTAAGTTTACGATTCTTCTGGCACAAATAAATATTAGGCAATTAAATTATTAAGCAACCAAAACAAAACGTCACTATTTTGTTCACTTTATACCGGTAGGTACAAGCAAAAAAAACTTCTTAAGCTATATATTTATATGTGTTGTGAAAATAGGTTGTTATTTAGGGCTTTTGTGGTTTATGTAGTTTACTTTGTGCACAGATAGACCAGTTTTTTACTGCTTTTCCTATTTTCTAAGGTTTGTTGGAAGACACCTCACACAGATAAGCTCACCGTTCTACACGATATTTTTTATGTAATATCCTTTCGAATGTTTGTATGCAAAAAAGTATAATAATAATATTATTAGTATCTAAATCGCTCCTTCCTAGTTATTAAGTTGTGTCTGAAATCTCTGTAAATATGATTACCGGTGTGCAATAAAGAGTTATCTATCTCAATACTGCAATATGATTTTTAAATCGTTAGTATTATTATGTGATAATATTATTTTTATCGTCACAAAGAGTATTATCTAGACTTGGAACTATAAACTCCTTAGTAATAAACTGCGTTCAGTAACGCTGGTGAAATTGGAATTCACTAATGCGATAGTAAGTTGGCTAAGTTTATTGTTTGCGTTCACTGAACCATGTATAGGGCTATAAATCCGTCGTAATGCTAATATATACAGTGTGACTTGTAAAATATGCAAGCACATGAAGCACGTCAATTAAATTTTGTATGTACAACAATCTCTTTGATACTCGAAACGTAGATAAAAAATATTATGGTACTATGACCCAGGAAAATTTTGTGCACCCTGTGGTTTAAAAAAAAATCAACTGCAATTACGTGCATTATACATCTTTGAAACACTATCTTCTTATAGGTAATATAAAAATCAATCGCTGAATGTGTTGGTAAGCGCAAATCTGGAGAGCAGCTGAACCGATTTCGCTAATTCTTTTTTTTAAATATTCTTTAAAGCACGAGGATGGTTCTTACGGAGAGAAAAATAATAAAAAAAATTTAAGAATCGGCTGTTAGGCGGTACGAAGTTTGCTGTGTCAGCTAGTCTGTAATAAAGACGATCTAATTGAAATGCGATTATGACGCGCAGTATTAGAAATTCATATACTTGGAAAAAAACTTATTCAAATTTGCACCGGCTACTCGTCTTTCTAATTTCCTTCAGCAACTTTCCATCGTAAGGTTTTCTGAAAGAAATTGCTTTTAGCAATAAGGCCGCCAATTGTACTATGTATATTTGCAACTGTTTTGTATTTGTTGTTTTTCTAGTGTACAATAAAGAATATTCTTATCTTATTTTGACCGATGGACGGACAAACAGGCATTCGATTGCCTGTTTGTCCATCTTAAAATATCTGTCTTCTAAAATGGTTTTCCCTCTTGATGCACGGAACCATAAAATATATCTGACTTACAAGTAATTAAGTAAATATTTAGTTTACTCAAATTGTAATTGCCTGCTGTCTACATGAGCAGCAGTTAATGTTAATGTTTACGTTAGAGAAGTTTGTAGTGACACAATTTAGTGTTTGATTAAACACTTGCTCAAACACTGTAGAGCTTCTTTGAACTTAAATCAAAGTAAATGTTTATAAGCGCGCCTCATTTGTGTATTTGTGAAGGTAAAATATTTATTCACAATAGTCATACAAAATAAATTATGTTAATTGTGTACAGGATAAGCGAGTAAAAGCAAAATCTCCATGTAGGTACATACACTCAGAACCTGGGGAAAATGAAGTTATACTGGGTACAAAAAAAACTTTGTGGACTTGAAACTTAGAAATCGCGAAAAGAATACCAGGTCGTCGTCGTCGTCGTCAGGCTATACTAGTCCACTGCTGGACACAGCCGTCCGGTAAAGAGCGCCACGTTGTGCTATTATAGGGGCTAATGCCCATAATTCCCACAGTGGGCATGCGGGTTGGGGATCGCAGTTCCATGGAATTGTACTGCAGGGAGCGTAAGGCTAACAACGCTGCTGCCCACCCCCCCCAGTTTGCGGGTAAAAAATTACCAGCAGTGCCATGTTAAATGCATGCTGCCTTAAAATTTATAGAAAATTAATAAAAGATTATGATAATTATACATAAACTCACGCCTGTATCCCGGAGGGGGAGGAGTTCAAGGTCTGCTTTGGGATCTTTCAAGGGTTTGACGTTCAAGGGTTCTTTCACGGATTTGGGAGGCGAGGGTAGAGTTAACTTTAATAAATAACTGCCTTTGCATCTACACAATGATATGATTTATACAGCGTCCAGTGGTATCTTCACTCACACTAGATGGGTGAAGGGGCCACTCCGATGCTGTAGTGCCTGGCACATGGTTTTATAGATGGTGTAGGCTTGCCCAGCACCTATACCACCCTGACAGCTTAGTCGGCCTAGCCCACAGGAAAGACTAGTCAATACGTGCGGTGCCAACCAAGCCGCGTGTTTCCTCACGATGTTTTCCTTCACCGTTAGCGTGTGGTATTGCGACTACAAATTCGCAAATGTACGTAACTTTGAAATTAAACAAAGTCATTGGTACATGCCCGCAGTCGGGATCGAACCTGGGGCTCTAGCTTGCCAGTCTATGGTTCTACCCACTGAGCTACCACCGCTTCCAATAAATAACTGCACCTTACAGCTTTTTATTATTAAAAGTAAATAGTGAAAATAGTCAGACAAAGTTTAAAGTAGTGTCAAAATGGCGTGCATAATGAAATTCATCTCGTCATTTGAAAATAATGTAAGTTTTTTAAAAAAATTATTAGCATTACATGTATAATAATTGGATAGGGAGTTTTATGCAGATTCTAGGGATATATAACATTTATTGAATAATTACCTAGTACTTTCTCAAATTTCAGAAATGCGGAACTGTGTTCACAAAAAAAATGCAAAAAAATGGCACTGCGAAATGACCTGGCCCTATACAGCACTTCAACCCTTCCGGGGCCCGGGCACCTCAAAGATATCAAAACTCTTTATTGCATACAAATTTTGCACATAGACCAGCTTAATATTACTCAGCATGCATTATTATGCAATCCCATCCCTATGACGCGGATCTCTTAATCGTAAAGTTGTTTTCTTGCACTCAATATTTACGTTATACGTTACGTTATCAACCCTTGTATGTCCCCACTGCTGGGGCACGGGTCTCTTCCTGCATCGCAGGAAGGTTAGGCCATACTCCACCACGGGGGCCAAGTCCGGGTTGGTGGAGGGTTGTAAGACAGTGGCGGGCCTTACTGTCAGAAGTTATCAAGCCGCCCATAAGGCCTCTGACAGGGCTTAACGACTGCCATTATATGACAGCCGGCACCAACGGCTTAACGTGCCTTGCGAAGCACGGAAGCGCTCGGAAAAATGCCACTAGCGGTAGTCACGGAACGCTCACCCATCCTGTACCTGACCGCGCCTGTTGTTGCTTAGCCAAGTGATTGATTCCAATTACTCGGTTCGCCTAGGCCACGAGCGCTCCACTCAATATTTATACAATAAATATTTTTATTTATTATTTTAAGTATTGGAATATTTTTAAACGACCAATACAACGGTACCGACACTTTACTGTATATAAAAAAATTGCATCCCTTAAATCACTTTTAGGAAAGCCAGCATATTTTTTTTTGAAGGACACATGGCAAAACTATAAGGTTTTCTTGTTGACTACGGAACCCACATGATTGCAAGCAAATACGAATATTTTATTTACTTAGGACAACGTTATTAACCCTTATATGTCCCCACTGCTGGGGCACGGGTCTCTTCCTACATCGCAGGAAGGTTAGGCCATACTCCACCACGGGGGCCAAGTCCGGGTTGGTGGAGGATTGTAAGACAGTGGCGGGCCTTACTGTCAGAAGTTATCAAGCCGCCCATAAGGCCTCTGACATGGCTTAACGACTGCCATTATATGACAGCCGGCACCAACGGCTTAACGTGCCTTGCGAAGCACGGAAGCGCTCGGAAAAATGCCACTAGCGGTAGTCACGGGACGCTCACCCATCCCGTACCTTACCGCGCCTGTGTTGCTTAACCACGTGATTGTCTCCAATCACTCGGTTCGCCTAGGCCACGAGCGCTTCAGCACTTAGGACAAACAGCAGCTAATTCACTAATATATGATAAATATAAAACAAAAAAATTTTAGGTAAGTCCCTAACCTATTAAGGTTGCCACGGCACGCCCCTTGCCGGTATTTAACAAAATTGTATAAAAATTTAATATGTTGGTCTGCAGTTAAGCTGTAAACAAAATATTTTCCCATGGGAATAAGATATTTTCCCACAGTAAAATGTAACTTGTGTGACGATTTGGGGTTTCAGGCAACTCTATACCAAATTTTATTAAAATCGCTCAAGCCGATTAGACGTGAAGCAATAACAAGCATGTGTACACTCACAAAGTTTCGCCTTTATAATATTAGTGTGATGTGATACGAAAATAATATTTGGCCTTTGCGTCGTTACGGAGGATTTAAGCAGTACCTAAGAGTTATACAAAGTCCGACTGGGGAGCGACTGAAGCAAATGCAAATAGAATACACAAAGGTAGACTCCGGGGTCTGGTCAGTTCGAATTTGATGCCTCTTGGCTCTTTTGTCCGCAAATGCCGAGTACTATACTATCTCGCAGGTCTTGCGGTCCTACCGAACTAGTAGGTATATGACATTTGTCACTAATGAATCCTTGGTCGACGATGGCTTTCGGCCTAGCTTTATTCGAAATTCAATCTAGCAGTCAGTTACTTATTTACACCTATAAAGGTCGAACCGTACTGGGGCGGATTGTCGCCGCGCGACGCGGAAAAGTAGCATTTCCACAATATCTCCGACTTTAACCCCTCTACCACCGCACTGGTTCCACGCCCTAAGAGTAGCGGTCATAGGGTTTCGCGATAATAATGACTGTCGTTGTCATAGCTGATTATTATTATTATGGTGTTTTGTAATACTTTAAGCCATAACACAATAAAAAAAAAACAAAATAATCTTAAAAAGCTTATTTTATTTACAAAATTATGCATTTTTATTACACTTAAAAGAAGGTTTGCAACTTAATAACTATTAAACCTTACTATTTACATTTTATATTACAAATAAAGTAAATACTTAACTAACATCTAAGTACAAACACACAATTGGACAAAAAATATTATATTTACATAATAGGAGTTATGTAAAAAATAACATAAATACCTATCTTATTTTTTACATTTTTTCCTAAACCGACAACAAATTTAATACTTCTTTTGATAGAATAGACTTCTTCTTCTGTGGTAACCTTCTTAAACTAGAAATATAAGGATCCGAATTAAGGAGAAGTCTATGTATCAAGTCGGTGTTTGTGACAACCCGAGACATTTTCCTCGTGTTGTCACGCCTGAAGAGTTTGATTAATTTATTGCAAGATTCGGCGGCCTCTTCCGAAAGCTCACCTATTGACAATAATGCGTGTTCAATTACTTCCGACCCATGAATGAGGACCTTATGTACAGACGATGGCAAGTTGTACCATGGATAGGTAGCAACAAGTTTACGTGCTGTTTCTAGAGAATACTCTTTAAAAGTGGCGTTATTAATTTTGTATCCCGACGAAAGACACTGCAGCAGATTATGACATCTGTCAATAAGGATTTTATCTAATCCAGTAATTTCCGCTGAAACCGCTGAGTTAGAAAAAAACTTTCTGGCAGTGTTTCCGTCGTTAGATGTGCCACTTCCTCCACTTCGCGGTTTGTCGACTATTAGACCAAGTTTCTGCCTAAACTGTTGCTGCACATGTTGTTTTTTTTGTGCAAGAAGAGCTTTTTCGTCTGAAGAACGTACCTGCCATTTCTTTATGTCTAATCTATAAGAAACGTGAATTAAATATTCGAAGAATCGGATATACGAGTGAAGAGGAGATAGTCCAAATTGATAGGTACCACTATCTGCAGTTTTGCTCAGCGATTTATCAATGTCATTCATCTCTTTTGGAGTTGAACCACAAATATAACATCTACTACAAGATGTATCGCTCAGAGCACTGCACACTTTACCATCAACCATGGTTAATTGTAAAGAATGCTGCACTTTTATTTCATATTCACCGTGAGTGAAAGAAGTCGGTTGTAAACTATCAATTTTAGTCTTGAAATAAGCTTCTTCTTGCACAGAAAGGTCTTTGGATTCTTTGGCAAATTGGAATCGAATAGGCCTACAATACCTGGTGGAAGAAGGGCGCGGATTTTTCCAAACTATTTGATCTGGGTCGGAGGTATTGGACTTACAAACCAATTGAAGAGGACAATATGAAGTAACAAACATACTGCCATCATCATCGATACCAGAATCTCCAAAAATCTGTTTATATTCGCTGTGCCCCGTACTCCCATCGAAACCCCATTTTCCAATCAAAACAAATTCTTTATTAGGGTCAATATTATTCAAAACGGGTTTTTGGGATTCTAGTATCCGGCAAGCAGTATGATCTAACAATGATTGTAATTCTACTTCAGCAGATGATTCCGTGATAAACTCTTGCGATGGATAGCACCGCTTCTTAGCTTCTAACACTTTTTGATAAGATGGTAATGCATTAGGTGATTTTGCATTAACGAAGTCTTTCACCAAAAGATACTGATGTTTAGTCAGTTTTGTCTCATTTATAAGAGACAAGACTTCGTCAGTGCTGAAATTTAAAGATGCAGCGGCGTTAGATAGACTAGAATCGTCCAACAAAGAATTTATCGCAGAACTGTCTACTTTACTTAACTCTGCAAGCCTGCGGCGTTTTGATCTCTTGCTACATTCCTCAAAGTCCTTCCTGTGCTGGTGCTGTTGGGTGCTTGTCGAAGCTTCTGCTGCTGGCCGTTGGGTGTTGTGGCTCCCTACTGTTGCACAAGTTGGCAGAACGCAAACTTCAATTTCGTTCAGCCAGTCTCCGTACTTAGAGACCATGCGAGAATGGTTGCGCGTGACTTGCTTCCAGATTGCTACCAATCTTGTACAAACTTTAGTAACTCTTTTTTCCAAGTCATCAGCAATGTAATTCTCAACATCAGGCAGCAATTGTATTAGGTCTCGAAAAACTCGATGCCAACGCTCCAGTTCAGATTTGCTGTCTTTAATAGACAGCCAAGTATCTAGTACAAGCATTCTTTTGAAAGAACACTTAATACTAGTACCTAAAACAAAATAAAAATACGTTAAAAGCGGATCAAAATAGATACATGTTTCGTAGCAAGTGCTACGCGCCTGCTACGCGTTCAGGCGCGCGGCGTAGCACCTGGCTGCACCTTACAGACGCAGCATGACGCAGCTAAATTTGGAGAGGCCTAGTAGTAGACATTGTAACCCATATTTCTATACCAAATTGAATGGTACAAGTAGGTACAAACATAAGTAAAAGCTTCAACGTAAAAAATATACAGACATAAATACATAAAAAATGCCACGTTGGCGTAGCACTCTATTTAAAAAAAAAATGTAGAAGGAAAAGGCAAAATAGTAAAGTAAATTAATAATACATACCTGTGACTTCAAATTCCATTGTAAAATAGCAGGTCACAGACAAGTTGGAACTTAAACACACGCGTCGCGTCTTGGGCTAATTAAAGCACTTGGTGATAACAGGTTGATGACTAATTACTTGTGTTCACTTCGGATGCCGAAAAAGGAATGTTGGGAACAATAGATTGCGAAACCTTTTATACCCTCAGGTAGTATGACAATTAGTGGGTAACTGAGCCAGATATCATGGCTTAGCTCAGTCATTGCCATCCGAGTCCTATGACCTACTACGGTACCACCGTGGCACCGGTGCGGCCCTTTTTCCTATTTTCTATAACTGATACGCAGCTCAGCGCGGCGTGCCATTTTTGCCTCTAGAGTGAATTTGGACGCACTGCATCGCGCTTCTCTGCTTTGCAAGAGCAACATAGGTAGCGGCGCGGCGCGACACGTTGTGTTTTTCAGGTTTGTTTTTTTTTATTATTTTAGACCTGTACCTCCGCTGCGGGTACTAGAATTAATTGAAAAAAAAAAAACGTTCTAGCAACAAAATATATAGGTATAGTATTCGGTGTATTAAATTTTATCCTATACATACATTCCTACTAGACAATACTTGCTAATAATGAACCAAATCATTAAAAATTAAAAAAAAACATAAACACATCGATATTTTATGTAAAAAGTTTTGCTGTTATCTCAATCATGTTAGTAATAATTTTATTACCTTCTACTCAGAATTCTAGTTCAATGTCCTGAACTTTAAGTCTGTTATGTAATAAATAATCGCCAATTTAGGTCCCTTATAACTGGTAATGGTGATAGCTATGATAGGTAATATTCTGGCATAAACAACAGGATCAATCTTTGAATGGTTATTGATCAACCACGTGACAGCTAGAGAGTGTGGCCATTATTCCACTATACATCGATTCGCTTAGACCGAGTTGTTAAATTTTGGGACAGTTTATTTAGTGATGGGGTGGTACTAAATCAGACTTAGGATACGGGGGCTTGAGATAGAAGCTTTATCCCGACAATATTTAATTTATATTAATTTTTTGTATGAATGAGTAAGTGTGTCTTTGCTCTCTTTTTAATTCTAAATTTGGAACAAGACAAGGGAAAAATATCTTGTTATGGAAAAAATAGCGCCGCACTATTCCGCACCGCGCGTGTGGTGTTATGATGTGCCGGGCTGGTCAAGAAACGCGCCGCGTCGCGCTGCACTGCGCCGCTCTAGTGCGGCTCCACCTTTACGTGTACACCAAGAATACACCTACCAATCTCGTATGACGTGTCTTAGATTGCGACAAGATGTCACTTGTAGGCCGTCGATTACGAGCGTGTCTGTCGTGTCGCCTTCATCCCAGGGTTATTGTAACTCTGAGGTCCCTTTACGATGGATATCAGAACGACGTTGGAATTAACACTCAAGAGAGTCGAACAGTAGATAAGTTCTTACATTAAAATGATGAATAGGAATGGTGGCGTATAAAATTCGGGAGTGTTTTTATGTATGTATTATTACTATGTCAATGTTAACAATGTCCCAGGCACGTGACATTGACACGCACGTGTAGTGTGCGTGAAGATGCCACTGAACACTATGTGAATCATCTCAACACGTGGGTGCGAAAGCCAATGTTAGTTATGTATTTCTTAATTAAATGAAGATAAATGAAGTATTTCCTCATTATATTCTCGCATTCAATATTACCCGTCCAATATGGACACGTATGTACACATACATATGTATTATGGATTCCCCGCCTTTATGCTGGAAGGTAAGTGTGCCACTTGGCACATACTGTCAACCCTTTTTAAACCCATATCAGGTGATTAAAATAATTTCCGTTAGATCTAACGACCAACTATTTTATTGAACCAATGATTTTTCTTAATTATGGAGTATGTTATGTTATTAGAAAAAACCAGCCGAAAAAAGGACATCGGCGTCCTTTAAAATAAATGTATTTTGATCAATACGTAAACGTCTACGCCCCAAGCCAATTCCAGCTAAGAGCACAATCGATATCAACCCTTGTATATCCCCACTGCTGGGGCACGGGTCTCTTTTTGCATCACAGGAAAGTTAGGCTTTACTCCTCCACGGGGGCCAAGTCTGGGTTGGTGGAGGATTGTAAGACAATGGTGCGCCTTACTGTCAGAAGTTCTCAAGCCCCCCATAAGGCCTCTGAAATAACGACTGTCATTACATGACAGCCGGCGCCAACGTCTTAACGTGCCTTGCGGAGCACGGAAGCATTCGGAATAATGCCAATAGCGGTAGTAAAGGGACGGTGACCCATCCTGCACCTTATCGCGCCTGTTGTTGCTTAACTCAAGTGATTGATTTCAATCACCCGGTTCGACTAGGCCACGAGCGCTTCCAGGCGTACAATTACCCGTTTATAGGTATATTTCGATTTCGTGTGAAAAACCTTTATCAGCGGTCGACTTTATTTAAAGGCCAACATAAATAACGTACACTGCACGTACAAATAACAAGACAGGAAGCACGGGTCACCGCGCCGCAAGTACCCCGCACCGTGGGTTAGCGTTTCCTACAGTAGGTAAATGCACTGTGCTGTAACTTCGCATGTTGTTAACATAGTAATTGTACGACACCCTCGCTGTCGTATGGCGGCTAACTAATTTCTCGAGTGTTCGGTGGGAGTAATGTGAACAGATTCACGTAGCGCTTTGTTTTATAGCTCGCCCTGACGCTGCGGCGACAATGAAACAAGATTGTGTCGTAAACGACCGAATATTGTCAGCTTTATCTAGATATCGTTGCATCCCATCTCATGAGTTCACTATGATTTTTAGGTTATTTATTGCCGTGCTTCGTAAGGCACGTTAAGCCGTTGGAGCCGGGTTTCATGTAACGGCAGCTGTTAAGCCCTGTCAGAGGCCTTATGTGCTGCTTGATAACTTCTGAAAGTAAGGCTCGCCACAGTCCAACAATCCTGCGGTGGTGAAGTATTGGACTAGCCTCCCTGCGATGTAAAATGAGCCCCGCGTCCCAGCAGCGGGGATGTACAAAGGGTTGATATTATTTTAAAAAACCTAACTACAAAGTAGGTACTCGGGGCTGCAAGTGATGCAAATTACTTCAGCCAGATGTCGCTGCCTGTACGTAATACAGTATCGTATGGAGGTTTGAAATGTCACTGGTCCCACTGATTCGCCCATGTGCTCAGTTGGAAGAGCGCTGACACGGATAGCCGGAGGTCGCGGGTTCGAATACCGGCATGGGTGGAATTTTTAGCCTCTAAATAGGTTTTTAAAATTGTCCTTAGCAAGGGTTAGTGCATTAAAAAGAATATAGTGTTCAAGAGTTTGATACTTTTTGAGTGACTAAAAAGTCCAATTCGAAAGCGGCAGGCCCTACTGCATATAGAACAGAAAAAAGAAGAGGCGTCTCAGGTGATTAACATAACCTTTCATCAATCAGTAATTTTACGTAAAAGAAACAAAATGATCTTCTACGTAAAATTACAACATCCACATATCTTTGATATTATTTGTTACACGCAGTATATGAGAACCGGTTTTAACATCGGAACCATATCACTGATGCCGTGAGTCGCCCATTGGCTCAATTGGTAGAGCACTGGCGCGGATAGCGAGAGGTTGCGGGTTCGAATCCCGGCATGGGTGAAATTTTTAGCCTCTAAATAGGTTTTTATACTTACTGTATGTTTTCGATAAACATTTGCCTTCCTTTCTTTGCATCCTGTATGTTTTGGACTACGTCCAAGGCATGTACTTGTACAGAATACATACAGCTTACATGTTGATTATGCTTGTGATATGAGACTTTTAGCTACTGACGAGAGAATCCGTCAAAAAGATGAAAACACTTAAAAAATCTTATCGACCGCATCCTGTAATAAAATCGCCGGTTTATATGGTAAAAAAATAAAATCTCTCCGGCCAAAATCTAAGCCGGGGGGATATATTTCACGAGGTAAATGTATAAGGCGGCCGCTGAAAATCTTTTCGCAGTTTCTCTCGGCGCAATCGCGTGTGGGGAACCTTCGGGTAACATTGTTGTCGAGAATGCCCAAGTTAGTCTATGCCCTCGTTTCAAACCCACTGGCGCAAATAACATTAGCATAGTTATCGAATGCTCTGGGATGAGACCTCGGTAAAGGTCCCACAGGGCTGGGCCGGCTCTTAAACCCGCTTTTCCGATAATGACTATCGATGATTCCACCCTGAATACGGGCCCGCGCACAATATTATTACGTAGTTCGCCCATTGTGGGGGATTGCGATACATAATATGCCTCGTGAAATTCAGTTATTTTGCTGTAAACCAGCGAACTGTTAAGCTATGTGCTTATACGTATCCTTTTCAGAAGCACCGAGTGCTTCTGGTCGTGCGAGCGGTAATAAACTCAGTGTGCTCTTGTATCTTTTACAAGATGGTTCATGGTTATGAACAAAATTTGGAATGATGGAAGTTCTTGTTCTGATTGAAATATATTTTTCAAACGCTCAAAAAATACTGATTACAGTACAACTAGCAGGGCTGTGCCCCGCGATGTTACACGCGTTTTACTATAGAATAAGATATTTTCCCGCAGTAAAATGTAGCCATTTTGTTAATCAAGGGTGTCAGTTAACTCCATACCAAATTTTATCAAAATGCTTCAGCCGTTTAGACGTGAAGAAGTAACAAACATACACGCTCACAAACTTTCGCCTTTATAATATGAAGTGTGATTGACGACCGTGTTACTAGAAGTAGTTACTTTGTTCTGTTCTTAAACTCATTAGCTATCCGCAAAATCAACCATAAAACAAGATATCAAGTGCGAGCCTGCGATTAATAAAAAATATACCTTTATATTCTCTGCCTTTTGACTAATGGTCATTGGCAGGTGAAGGATTTTAACGTGCTTAAACACAGAATTTTAGCATAAACTTGATTTTCTGTATCCGTGATTGCGTGATTTAGTATAAAATATCCAAGTATCTTCACAAACTTTCACATTCATAATATTAAATAGGATTAGATTTGAATTTAATGATTTCAATGTGTTCCTCGTGAATGAGTATTTTTTTCGTCTATTTCGAATATGTTTGAAGCAAATTCAACGAAACAACCTGAATTCGTCCATTGTATGACATATATGTCCCCGAAAAGCTACGCGTTTCTATTCTCGACCATTCTCAACCATCCAAATCCAGCCACTGCTAGCAATCTGCCTAGATCGTCGGTCCAGCGAGATGATGGCAGTCTTACGCTGCGCGTTGCTTCGCAAAAGATTACCGTAGCATTGAACTGCTAAGTTGTAACGATCATTAAGCCGGGGCATCTTACAACTAGGCTATGTTATCAGAACCACACTGCAATTAAGTGGCTCCCAACGTTTAGCGCTACTGACCGCAATTCTACAAGCCACTGGAACGTCAGAAAATTGTGATTTATCTTCTCAGATTTTTTTTACAGGATAAGGAAAATGACCGGTCATCTACACTTTTTATCACGAAGTAAAAGGGTTTTACACTATTTTTATTTTTAATGCACTAACCCGTGCTAAGGAACAAATTTAAAAACCTATTTAGAGGCTAAAAATTTCACCCATGCCGGGATTCGAACCCGCAACCTCTGGCTATCCGTACCAGCGCTCTACCAATTGATCCAATGGGCGACTCACGGCATCAGTGAAATTTCGAACCTCTTTACAATAATTTTTAGCCTCTAAATAGGTTTTTAAATTTGTTCCTTAGCACGGGTTAGTGCATTAAAAATAAAAATAGTGTAATCATGTGAGTACAGTGATATCGTTCCGATGTTAAACCTAACTGCAAAGTAGGTAGTCGGGGCTGTAAGTAATGCAATTTGCTTAAGTCAGATGTCGCTGCCTGTACGTAATACGGAGAATATTCGAGGTTCGACATTTCACTGATGCCGTGAGTCGCCCATTGGCTCAATTGGTAGAGCGCTGGTACGGATAGCCAGAGGTTGCGGGTTCGAATCCCGGCATGGGTGAAATTTTTAGCCTCTAAATAGGTTTTTAAGTAAAAGGGTTTTTTTAAATGCATTTAATTGAAAGTTATTATTTACTCGTAATTCAAGAGAAGAGAAGCATGGGCGTTGTGAATAAAAGCTGTTTTTTTATTATTATTATTATGTCGATGTTCTAGAAAATTTAAATTTTAGAAATAGGTGGCTTCGTCATAACGAATATACTAGTTCCATGAGATGCCCTACCAAATAATTCTAATCTTAGTTTGGTACCGCACAAGTGCGGGTCCACCTTAAGCCAGCGCTACGCTTTTCCAGTAGCCCGGCACCTGAAATGCATTCACTGCTCGTTGGAAATTTTAATTAGTTTTCTAAAAAGAAGCTCACTTTTTAAGTTTCTTTGAGGAGGAATGTTGAAACTAGATGCTGTTGAGGAGTGGACTGTGTAACTAAGGAAAATTAATGGAAATGGGTAAAATGTGGTACATTCTTGTAATTGTTGAAAAATGGGGTACCGTTTCATCGGATCGATTTGGGGAATAAAGCTGGCGCTTTTATATACAATGACATGAAACAACAAAACGAAGAGTAATATATGAGAGGAGGTGTGGAATAGATGCATTTTTATTAAAAAAAATGCAAAAAACCGACTCAATTACGTGTCAGTTCGCGCACCGAGGCTTCTGTTCTATTACTATAGGTACATAAATTATGACACTACCAGTTTTGGGAAAAAAATTGAAGTAATAGTAAATTTGGAGTAATAGTAACTTCCACACATGGTAACTTTATGAACATTAAATTTGCACCCGCACGTTTGCATCCAGGGAAGAAAATGTACGGCGGCCCCCAGTGGGAGCAGAAAACGCGGCCGCCAGCATGGCAATTAGACGTGATACAGCTAGATCAACGAGGCAGTCAAAAATATGTTTCTTTCATTCAGTTCCAGTGGCACGTGTTCCAGTGACACTAAGTCTCTTAGCGGGACTCAAACTCGACAGGTTTCAAGTAATTCACCAATTTTGTTCTACATTTTCGTTGGAATGTAGATAGAGAGATAAATAATTTATTGTACATAAAAAAGGAAGTTACACAGATATTTCTTAACCTTAGGTTACGGACGGCGGCTTTATCACTATAAGTGATCTCTTCCAGATAACCTTTAGATGGACTGGAGCAATATATCGGAGAAAGAAGTAAATGTGTAAATAAATAAAATTATTTCAGACACATATGAATAATATACATAAATAGAAAGTGATGTAAAATATATAAAATATTATACTTAAATACATACATTTATAGGCTTGACAATATAAGGACAGGACGTAAATAAAATACCAACGATAGCCGAATACTACTACAAATAACAGCAAAAGTTTCACAGAACACAAGCGAAATAGTACTCTTTTACCGTAGTTTTAAAAATGGGCAGGGACTTGGCTCTTCATGCCTCCACTGTACTTTGTACGTCCCTATAGAAAAAAATACATTTATCTCGACACGTGCAGTAAAAATAAGCCTGCGAATTGGCTACTAATTATGCTCATATTTGATTCATGAAATGGTCAGTGTTGGTACAATAATATAATAATAATATTGGCCTTTTTGCATCTACTTAATGAGATGATTTATACAGCGTCCAGTGGTATCTTCACTCACACTATATGGGTGAAGGGCCCCCACACTGTAGTGCCTGGGACATGGTTTTATAGATTTGGTTGGTACAAAAACTATATGTAATAAACAAGTTTATTTGTTGTTTCTTACGCTTTATTGCACAAAAATTAAGAAACAGAAAAGTAACTTTACTAACAGGTAGTTGTTGATGTACAAAGGCGGATTATTTAACCATGTCTAACCGGTAATGCAGATATTACCGGTTGTATGTACACGATACTTGAATGGGTACCCAGTTATTATTTACTTTCGTATTTTTTATTTATCATTCGCCACAACAATTTATATTCTGAGTAAATTTCGACACGGATAGCCAGAGGTTGCGGGTTCGAATCCCGGCATGGGTGAAATTTTTTGCCTCTAAACAGGTTTATAAATTTCGACAGTTCAGTAGGTGTCACTAACGACACCTAGCGGCGCAGCGGGGAGATGCCGAACCATTATTTCCAATAATGCTCTCTGTGGTTCGGTGTCTCGCCGCTGGGCTGCGCTCTGGTCGATCTGCCTTGCCACGAAGTCGGTAAGGCGGGGCGATCCGACCGCTCTCTTGTAAGAAAAGATGGCTGCTGGACACATCTCTGTTATACATATTGGAAAAGCAATTAAAAAACCTAAAAGAAGATTCATAGGATTATTATTGGGGAAAGTACCTTTTCCTTCATGGTGACCCCGAGGAACGTCGGGAACACAGGATATCGAAGAGACTCGACCTGGTAAAAAAAAGAACCGACGACGAACCAAACACCCCTAACTGGAGATTTATCAAAAGCGAAAAAAGATGACGAAGATAGAAATTTACCTACGACAAAAGGTCCAGCGTGGTCTAGCGTGACGGCGGCAAGAAACAATCGACGGCCTACGTGGAAGAAAGGTCCGACGCCGCGACTGCGGGTTTTGCGACAACCGACGCCCACGTGGAAGAAAATCGACGAAACGACTGCTGGGAACGTGCTGCCGACCTGCCCACCTGGAAGATCATCCGGTGAACCAACTGCGGGGAACGTGCCTGACGACGCCCACGTGAAAGGTCCGACGCCGCGACTGCGGGTTTTGCGACAACCGACGCCCACGTGGAAGAAAATCGACGAAACGACTGCTGGGAACGTGCTGCCGACCTGCCCACCTGGAAGATCATCCGGTGAACCAACTGCGGGGAACGTGCCTGACGACGCCCACGTGAAAAAAAATCCGACGCAGCGACTGCGGGGTTTGCGACAACCGACGCCTACGTGGAAGAAAATCTGACGAAGCGACTTCTGGGAACGGGCTGCCGACGCCCACCTGGAAGAACACCCGGCGAAGCAACTGCTGGGAACGTGCCTGCCGACGCACCAGAAGAAGGAAGCAGGCCACGCGATCAACGGCTGCGAGAAGAGGCGCGTGCTGGTGATACAGGGCGGCAGCGGCTTCACTCAAGGGAACTTGCAGGCAAGTGGGCTGGCTGTTTACTTAATAACCTTAATTTCGTTTCTGTGTATTGGGCGCATACCTATTCTTGTACCTACTCAGAATGTCTAATGACGAGGACAACGGACCGGTCGTAGCCGGTAGCGAAAAGTTAAGCCTGTACGTTAAAAAAAGAGGTATCGTTAAAGCAAAGTTAACTTTATTTGTAAAATTCTTAAGAAACATTCCCTCTGCTCCACTGCCGGCTGAAAAAATTATCGAAATAGAGCTAAGATTGGAAAAAATTGTAGCTGCATACTCAGAATTCGAGAAACACCAACATATGATAGAAACTTTGAGCGCGGACATGGATGAGCAGCTAGAGGAAAGGGAAAGTTTCGAAGACAGTTATTTTGCAGCGGTAGCAAAGGCAAAAGGGTACCTTAAATCAGCTGCAGAGTCAACCCCACCGATGACTCCAAGTGGCGATCAAACTAAGGGGCGGGGCACCAATGATAACCCCACTGACTCAATTAAATACCCAGATATTCCTCTCCCATCCTTCAGCGGTCAAATGACTGGCTGGATTGAGTTCAGGGACACTTTTGATGCCTTGGTGAATCAAACAAATTTGAAATCAATACAAAAGTTTAAGTACCTAAAGGGCTGTTTGAGGGATGGTGCATTAGAGGTAATAGGAGCTCTAGATTACGCAGAGGAAAATTATGCCATCGCTTGGCAGTTGTTATGCGAGCGATATAATAATCCCAGATTTTTGGTAACCAACCACTTGAAAGCACTTTTGTTTGTCGATACCATTGGCAACACAGCCCCAGCCCTCAGGAGTTTGAATGACAATATATCAAAGCATTTAAGGGCTCTCCGTTCCTTACAGGTCAATACAGAGGACTGGGATGTGTTGCTGGTGTTTTTACTTAGTGCTAAACTAGATAAGACTACACAACGAAAATGGGAGGAACGAATTATCTCGCGTGAGCTTCCAACATTGCAGGACTTCAAAACATTCCTGAGGAAGCAGGCTGACATCTTGGAGGCGCTGCACAGCGCTGCCTTGGAGCAGCCGGCCTGTCCGCCTGCTCCCGGCCCTGGAATGCAGCGGAAAGTCCTGGTAACCACGTCCCACCAAAGTAAGGTAACAAAAGTCAATACAAATAAACAATGCACGCATTGTAAGGGGAGACATTATATAAATCAGTGTAAAGATTTTTTGGCCCTGAATCCACCGGCACGTATTCGTGCTGTCAAACAATTAGGTTTGTGTCTGAACTGTCTAGGCTCAAATCACATTTTACCTAACTGTAGAGCTACCACTTGTCGAACCTGTAACGGTAAGCATCACACGCTTCTACATGTCACACCAAGATCATCCGAGACACTTTCTCAGTCACAGCCGACCACCAATAACAATACAGAAGCGATGACAACATCGACTTTGAATAACCTTACCCAATCTGTCAGTTTATTAACCAAACAGACGGCCACAGTACCTGATGCTTGTGCAGTAGTGCAACCAAAGCATATTTTTTTATCTACAGCACAGGTAAAGGTAAATGATTCTAAAAATAATTCACATACAATGAAGATCCTTCTTGATGCTGGATCTCAATCAAATTTTTTGTCGGAACGAGCAGCAAAATTGTTGAACCTGCCAACACAAAAAATATCCACGGATGTACTTGGTTTCAATGACAGTACCACAATTGTGACTCAACAATGTAATGTAACGATTATGTCAAAGGACGAAGCATACTCAACCAAGCTGTCCTGCTTCATAGTACCAAATATATGCAATATACCTAAATGTCAAGTTCAACTGAATGATTTAAAAATTCCAAAACGATTTCAATTGGCTGATGAAACTTTTATTGAAGGCGGGCCTATAGACATGATCATAGGTGCCGAACATTTTTACTCACTTTTATGTATAGGACAGCACCCGTTGGGTGATGGCCTACCGATGCTCCAAAGGACTCGGCTTGGCTGGCTGGTCTCGGGAGCACTCAATACCAAATATGTTCCCAAACGGGTGCATTGTAATTTTGTACTGAATAACCAGATGCAGGGCATTTGGGAGGCAAATAACCAAGACTTATCAAAGAAGTTTCCAGATGATGATGACATGAAATGTGAGGAACTTTTCAATGAACATACTCGCACCTCTGATGGTAACTTTTTAGTAAACTTGCCTCTCAAAGAGCCCCCATCAGTCCTTGGCGAATCGCGTCACATAGCTTACAAAAGATTCAAAACCTTAGAGTCGAAATTTGCACGAAATTCCAATTTCAAGGAAAAATACATAGAATTTATGAATGAATTCAAGGAAGCGGGACACATGGTAGAGTGTACTCCAAACAAATCTTTGAACTATCTGGCTCATCATGCAGTAGTAACCCCACAAAAGATTACAACCCCTATTAGGGTAGTGATAGATCCGTCATGTCAAACTAGCAGTGGCAAGTCATTAAATGACATCCTATACAAAGGTACTGTGATGCAGGATGAACTGACGGATATATTACTCAGGTTTCGCAAATATAGATATGTGGTAAATGCTGACATACAGAAAATGTATCGGATGATATACATTAATCCAAAGCAGTGTCATTTACAGTGTATACTGTGGCGTGATGATCCATCAAACCGATTAGAGACATACATGCTGAAAACCCTGAGTTTTGGATTAAAGTCGGCCCCATATATAGCAACACGGTGCTTACTACAATTGTCCCATGAGTCCAGAAACCAATTTCCAGAGGCTGCCGAGGCCATAGCCAGCAGTTTCTATATGGACGACTTCATATTTGGTGGAGACAGTGCAGAGCAGGTGGCAGAGACTGCAGCATGTGTCCAGCGCATACTCCAAGGTGCGAATTTCAACCTACGGAAATGGAATTCGAATTCCATTTCTATCCTACAAACAGTAAGTACCAATAGTACTCATAACAACACACCAACTGTCTTCGGGCAAGACACACAAAAGGTATTGGGGCTTGCCTGGTGTAGTCAAAGCGATGAATTAATGTACCAAATTAAGAAAAAGCCAATACAGAAACCGTTAACCAAACGAAAGGTTCTGTCATTGGCCTCAGAGATTTTTGATCCACTGGGCCTGATTAGCCCAGTACTAATTACTGCAAAATGTTTTATTCAACAACTATGGAAAAATGGATCCACTTGGGATCAGCCCCTCTCAAATAGCCTCACAGAGGAATGGGAGGTATTTTATAACTCGCTTGATTTGTTGAACTCGTTAAGATTGCCCAGGCATGCGCTAATATGTGACGCTAACACTATAGAGTTGCATGGATTTGCAGATAGCTCGATGAAGGCCTATGGAGCGGCCATTTACATACGTTCCATAGATAAATTTGGAACAATTTTAACGCGATTATTATGTGCAAAAACAAGAGTGGCTCATAATGAGACCATACCGAGAAATGAATTGAGAGCGTCCTCCTTACTAGCAGTATTACAAAAAAGGGTAACCGATGCCTTAAAATATACATTTACAGCAAAATATTTTTGGTCAGACTCTAGTGTTGTTCTTGCATGGATAAACTCACCACACTTGCACAAGCTTAACTGTTTTGTAAAAAATCAGGTCTCAAAAATTAGAGAATCCACCAGTACACAAGATTGGCACTGGATTGCATCTCATGATAACCCTTCGGACATAATTTCACGAGGAATGACGGCTCAAAAAATGCTTACTAATACTAAATGGTGGGAAGGGCCAGCCTGGCTAAACAAACCTATTAGCGAGTGGCCCCTTCAAGTAACGATACCTAGCACTCTATGTAATATATCCACAAATGAAACTCCAAACCAGTTTATGTCAGACCTCATTAATAGATGGTCAAGCTTAAACAAACTAGTAAATTGTTTTGCTTTTATTAAGAGATTTATTCATAACTGTAGAAATAATACCAACAAAATGGCCGGCCCATTGACTGTCAGCGAGAGGACTGAGTCCCTACATAAATTAATCGAATCTGCACAGTCAGACACTTACAAAACGGAAATTGCATTATTAAAGGCTAGCAAGCATCTAGCAAGGTCATCAACCTTGATTAACCTAAATCCATTCATTGAAAATGGACTCGTTAAGGTGGGGGGTCGACTGGGGCTTTCACAATTTCCTCACGCTAAGAAACACCCTACAATCTTGCCTCAGAAGCATATGCTCACAAACCTCATCATGCGCTCAGAGCATGTAAGACTGCTGCACGCCGGGCCCCAGCTCCTCCTCTCATCAGTACGTGAAAGATACTGGCCCATTAAAGGTAAAAGCCTAGCTAATAAAATTGTACACAAATGCCTGACATGTTTCAGGGCCAAACCTAAATTACCTAGCCCTATTATGGGAAACTTGCCCACTAACCGAGTGACCCCAGCTTCCCCTTTTTCAAATACTACAAGTGTTGATTTTGCTGGTCCCTTTACAATACGTGATAGAAGGGGACGTGGTTACAAGACTACAAAGTGCTACATTGCAATGTTTGTTTGTTGCTCAACCAAAGCCGTGCATATCGAACTAGTTTCTAGTCTGGAGACCTCGGCATTCATCTCGGCCTTCAGGCGTTTCATAGCGAGGCGAGGCAGGCCGAGAGAGATGCAGAGCGACAATGCAAGTACATTCCAACGAGCAAATAAAGATATCAAGGAATTGTTTGAGTACCTAACAGATACTAATAATAGCAACATTTTATCGACGGCATGTGCAGCAGAGGGAATAAGATGGAGGTTCTTGCCTCCATATACACCTCATATGGCGGGCTTACATGAGGCCGCCATAAAAAGTTGTAAACTTCACTTAAAAAAGGTGTTAGGAAATGCCTTACTTACCTACGAAGAATTTTCTACCGTGCTATCTCAGATAGAGGGAATTTTGAATTCGAGACCCTTGTGCCCAATACCCAGTAACGACAACGATGAAA
The DNA here is from genome assembly GCA_934045075.1 of Yponomeuta sedellus. Taxonomy (NCBI): domain Eukaryota; kingdom Metazoa; phylum Arthropoda; class Insecta; order Lepidoptera; family Yponomeutidae; genus Yponomeuta; species Yponomeuta sedellus. Next base: position 11,317,873 of record OW203741.1, on the reverse strand, counting down.
TAACATGTATTACGCCAGCCCATTTTCTGTTAGGTAGAACCCTTACCTCGCTCCCTGATTACAGCTATGAAACATCACCCACGCATAAGCTTACCATATATCAGCAATTACAGCAACTACAGCAACATTTCTGGCGGCGTTGGTCGAGGGACTACATCAATTTACTTCAGGAAAGAACAAAGTGGAGGAGCTGCAAGGGCCCGACGCTTACACCCGGCATAGTGCTATTGGTGCGTGAAGAGCAGCTGCCACCCTGCCAATGGCGACTGGGGCGAGTCGTCGCTTGCTGCCCAGGTCAAGATGGGATTACCCGGGTCGTCGAGGTCAAAACAAACCGAGGCACCATCAAACGTGCATTTAATAACATTTGCCCATTACCTATTAACTAGAAACCTAATACTTATATAATTTTGTTGTTGCGAGTGATTTAGTACTATGTCTATGTAAGAATATTCTTATCTTATCTTACCTATGTAGAAGCTATAATAAATATTGTGCTGCATTGTTTTTCATTTAAGATAAATTGCGGGCGAATTGGCACTAAGCAGAACCTAGATTCTTCATTTTACCTTGCTAATTAAGTAATTTGCTAATCGATTATTTTGCTAATTATAACTAACTTAACTTTCTAATTAATTATTTGGTTCTGCTTGGTACTTAATAACCCATATCACTTGTAAATTACTGTGCAGTGTGCAGCGACACCTGTATAGCGGTACGCTTGGTCACTGGTACCCTTCCGGTACTGCGACAAATTTGTAGTACCTACCTAATCGAATCTGTTGGTACCGATAGGCGTCGCTGTAATTGCATGTATCATGGCGACATCTACTGGCGCACTATAATACTATATCGTCAGAGTTCGTGTTGCCGGTAGGTTACGTCACTACTATGCCCTAGTGGGAGCATGTCACTAACGACACCTAGCGGCGCAGCGGGGAGATGCCGAACCATTATTTCCAATAATGCTCTCTGTGGTTCGGTGTCTCGCCGCTGGGCTGCGCTCTGGTCGATCTGCCTTGCCACGAAGTCGGTAAGGCGGGGCGATCCGACCGCTCTCTTGTAAGAAAAGATGGCTGCTGGACACATCTCTGTTATATTGGAAAAGCAATTAAAAAACCTAAAAGAAGATTCATAGGATTATTATTGGGGAAAGTACCTTTTCCTTCAGTAGGAACAGCACTAATAAAGATAGACTGCATCTTTCCTAATTAAAACTGTTTTTATACGGATTTATGCTCGTTTATTAAATTTTTTACAATTTTCCAACGTTTCCAAGCTTGACTGTGAATGTGGTTCCTCGTACATTGGTCAAACGAAGCGTACCATAGCTGAGCGGGTGAAGGAACATATCGCTGATGTGACACATAAGCGCTCAGGTAGATCTGCAGTCAGCGAACATACACTTAGCGGTACCAACCACTTTATACATTTCGATAAAGTTAAAGATCTAGCCCGAGAAGACCGTTTCTTCCCTAGAATGATACGCGAGGCAATAGAGATCCGCCGGCATCCAAATTTTAATAGAGATCGTGGTTGGAACATACCGCTAGCATGGGAACCAGTGCTTAAGTGCATGAGACCCCCTTGCTAGAAGTGTGACTGTAGAATAAATAATAAAAATAAATTAAATTTCAATTAATAATCAGTATCTTTAAGTTCATATAAAGTAATTTGTTTATAAATTTAATTTTAACTTCAATTACTAATAATCAATATTGTTGACTTTATATAAAAATAATTGGTTTGTCTATTTTGGAACGTAACTTCATAATTAACTTTTGTAATTTTTGCCGAGGGTAGTAAACTAACCGTTAATGATTTCTAAAAGACACCTGTCACCTCAGTCATCCGGGACCACGGCACCTGAAAAAGTGCCGAAACGTTGGAAAATTGTAAAAAATGTAATAAACGAGCATAAATCCGTATAAAAACAGTTTTAATTATGTCTACTGCTCGTGTTAACCTTAGAAAATACTATGCATCTTTCCTCCTTTACCTTATCAATATTCTTAAGATTAGTTACAAAAACATATTTAAAATAACCCGCAATGTATTCCGAGAATCATGATTTTCAATAAGCTTAGCGCTGGTTCATATTTGTGCTTCGTGACACAAGAACGCAGATATCCACTCGTCCATTGCATTTCAATATGAGACTCTGATAACTCAAAAATTTAATTTATACTATTTTTATTTTTAATGCACTAACCCGTGCTAAGGAACAAATTTAAAAAAGTAATAAGTAAGTAATGCAATTTGCTTAAGTCAGATGTCGCTGCCTGTACGTAATACAGAAAATAGTGTAAAGAGGTTCGAAATTTCACTGATGCCGTGAGTCGCCCATTGGCTCAATTGGTATAGCGCTGGCACGGATAGCCAGAGGTTGCGGGTTCGAATCCCGGCATGGGTGAAATTTTTAGCCTCTAAATAGATTTTTAAATTTAATTTATTTTCCAACAACACTTCACGGAAAAAGTAAATTGTTTGGTATCCAGTTTGCGTAGCTTTTGGGTCGGGCATCAGGTTTTTGTCACCCTATAGTAAAGAGCTTCTGTGAAAACAACTGTAAATAAATAACTTTTGTAATGAGACTCTGCAAAACAAGGTTTTCATTACTTTCGTAAGCACACGTTGTAGACTTTTAGTTCGGATCTACTTACGGGTGTTGTTATATCGGAAGAGTCTGACCAGGTTTCGCTCCGATTCGCAGAGCTTAATCATGGTGTGAGGCTGTGTGGTGTCGGCCTAGAGAATAGCACCAACCCAAATTCTTCCCGCGGGTGTCGTAATGGCCACTAAGGGACACAAACCAGGGGGTGGGCAGCAGCGCCCCCTACAGTACAATTCCACCAAACTGCGATCCCCAACCCGCATGCCCAGCGTAGGGATTATAGGCATTACCCCCCAATAATGGCACAACCTTGCGCTATGGCGCACATTAGAGGAGGGATATGTCCAGCAGTGGACTAATATAGCCTGAAGTAGAAAAAGAAGAATCGTGGTGAGCAGTGACGGAGCTCGCGTCGTCGTTTGCTCGACGCACACTCTTCCGATATAACAACACCCGTAAGTAGATCCGGACTAAAGGTCTACAAGGTTTTCATTCTTTGATTTTGAAATTACATTGAAGGTAGCGGATAAAATATTTTCTTATTTCCGAGATGGTGTCATAATACAAAAAATGGTTTTTATTCATGAATTGAACTTAATCTAAGAAAACTTAAAATAAAGTGATCGTTTTAGCAGCACCATAAATAGAGTCTGGTAAAAGAAGGTTTTTCGTCAAGCTCTGGCACTTAATTGGAAAATTCGGCATTGTTACACCTTATAAGCCAGAGGGGCACAACAGTTGCCTTCAATTATAGAGTCCGTGGGTTCGACTCAATTGGCATGTGCCAAGAACTTTGTTTTAACCATAAAGAAGAACATTGTGACCAAAGCTGGGTATCTGGGTTAAATTGCCGGTGCTCGAAATTTTATCTGCAGTAGGCATGTATAGTGATTACCATTAAATATGGTAAGACACTCAGTCTGGAGCCATTTTTACGCGGCTCCTAGCGGGGAATGAACCCATGACCTCTGTTTTGGTGGTAAAGGGTGATACCGCTAGATCAATGAGACAGTCTTTTGCCGAGCAAGACCGGTGCCCTGAAGCAGGAGGTATATAAGCAGCATTATTAGCTTGTACACCTCACTTAGGCGCAGGCGATGAATTGCGATAAAATAAAGTATCAGACAGGCGTGAGTTCCAATTTGTTACCATTCTCGAAGAAATGTTTTCAAACGAAACATTTTGCGTTTTGCGCGGAAGTTAAATTGTATTCCTTAAGGGAATCTTATTAGTGAGGCGGCCCGTTTGCATTGCAGATATAATTCAACGCGACCCCTTCTGATACCAAATAAATAGAAGTAATCTCTCTTTGAAATCCTAACGGACTTCATAATATTTCCTTCAATAGAAATAACGAAGGTTTTTGATCCTTATTTATTTACTCGATAGCGAAGGGTAGAACCTGCAAATGTTCTTTACATAATCCAGTCTATTGAATATTTTTTTTCTGGATTAAGTCTTGCGCAAAGTGGAATGAATAATTCGTATTGATATTCGTAAAATTAACTTATGAGCTGTCGGGTTTCAGTCGTTAATGGATTGGGATTTCCTGCGTATGGACTTGGCCATTTCGTCGCGCCAACTGCAGAAGCAGAACCGTTGAAACGAAGTTAAATTGAACAATATCTTCGTTTTACATAAATCTCTGCAAAGTTATGACTTCGCAAACACAATAAAGTGTAGAACATAAAATATACAGGGGAAAAAATAAGACGAATAATTTTCCATTCGGCTCGGTTTGTTTGATTAAAATGCGAACACATTTGCGATTCAAATCTTTCTTTTTACTGATCATAAAGTATTCAAATGCTCGAGTTAATATTTCTGACACGTCGGGGCACAGCGGGCGTTTTATTTTAAAACTCGCTCTCGAACGGCCGCGCGTGATTTATTTCCATGCAATGTTTCCCCTTTTTTTTCAGTCGGCAAGTGTAATAGTGCGTTCGGCAATTATTTATGTCGTTTAAATTTTTGCTTTATCATCATGTGACTTTAATGCAGTTTTATGGTTTGGTTGCTTTGGCGAAGTATAAATCAGGAGCAAGCTACGCTGATTTATATTTCGTTGTGGTTCTTTTGTTCGGCCTTTTAACATTTAATCGACTTCAAAAAACAGGTTCTTTTGTGTGTTTGTTCAGCTATAATTCATTATTACGTTATCTGATTATATGTACTCGTATTAAATAATTATATTGTACTTGGAAACGCGTTTACTTAGGAAGGACAATCTTAAATAAAACCGCTTTTATAAGTACAAAACAATTTGATCAAATTTCATCATGAGATCTATGATAAGAACATCGAACTCTGGTGAAGCATGGAATCAGAAGAATGCTACCCTTATATTTCCTTGTGGTTCTGTTGTTAAACATTTTTTATTATAACGTCTTCAGAACAGAGGTTTGTATTTTTCTGTTTGTTCAGCGACAATTTATTATCACGTTGTTTGATTTCATTAAATATAATAAATTTTACTTAGAAGGGGGTTCTTCAAGGTGGTCTTATTAATAATTTCGTGGTCCTATTCTAAGTGGTCAAGTTAGAAAGTAGACAAGGTCAAGACAAAATTCGGTCAAGGTTTGATTATGATAAGATCATCCAACTCCACAATTTGCAAAGACTTTTGCGTGATGTGTGTGTGAATAATGGAGAACTTGCATAAAAAATGTATTAATATGATCGGAGAGACCATGTTAAGTGATAAATAAACGTGCTATTTTTTTCTTTACGACTAATACTATACTTTTCATAACGTAACCGGTCGAAGAGTCATTCTTTTCACGTCGTGGTTATCATAAAGTCAGTTTTTTTGTTAAGTAATTATTTGAAATCCAAACTCAAGGTTTGCCAGCGGGCAATAAAGCGCAGTATCTTAGGGGTGAAAAGAACAGACTGTATGAGAAACACAACGCTGCGCTAAATAACAAAAATTGCCATTGTTAGAGTTGCGACCGCCAGGTTAAAGACGTTGCGGCACACCAAGGCGAAGATGGCGGGACGACCTAAATGCCTTCTTGCCGGGATGGTCCGAGGTGGCTCGAAACAGGGAAAGATAGAAACAAGTAAGGGAAGCCTTTGCCCAGTAGGAGGACACAAAAGAGGCTAAGAAAAAAAAAAGTGTTTTATATATTGTGGGGCGAAACTATAGTAAAAGTAGTAAGACTAGTAAGAGCAGTAAGGTAGTAAGACCAGCCATTAGTCTTGCAAGTCTCCACCAATCCGGACTTGGCCCCCGTGGTATACCTTCCTCAGGGAAGAGACCCGTGCCCCTCGGTGGGGACACATTTGTTCCAATATCTCTAGAAGCAGCAACGGTCATGAGTTGATAAACACGGGGCCGGTTTCTGAATAGAAAATTTCACTAAGTAAATATTTAAGTGACGTTCTGTCACGCTCGTTTCTGAGAAATTCGAAGAGACAGCTTTAATTTACTCCTAGTTTGACCTTTAACGTTTATTAAGCCGCATTTTCTGCGCTACTTTGAATAAAACCTTTTCATTTCATTTAGTATTTGTAGTATACATGTGCGCCGGTTGTGAGAACTGTTTATCTTGCCCCTTGCTAATACATTTCCTTATTTGGTCGAAAAGTCAACCCAAATAGATTACGGCCATGCTCATCGTGCATATCCGAAACGTAAGTGGATGGGACAAGCGTCAAAACAAACTTTAACTAATCTTAGTAAAAGTTTTCCAAGATGTCTGACGTCTTATCGCGGTGGCAAACCCTTCGCTACTTGTGTACAATCAGCTTTGAATGTTATTTCAGCTTTGTGACCGAAGACGAAACCCTGAAATCTTAGTTACAATCTTAGGTACTAGTTTTTTTATTTAGCCACGATTGTGTCTCACTGCTGGGTAAATGCCTCCCCTTTAGATTTCCACTCTTCCTTGTCTGTGGCCAATTCTTCCCACCTAGGCAAATATTTGGTCAGGTTGTCACACCATCTCCGCCTTGAGAATGAATTAATTCCTTATTAATTCTCTTTTTCCTTCAGCAACTTTCCGTCGTAAGGTTGTCTGAAAGAAATTGCTTTTAGCAATAAGGCCACCAATTGTACTTTGTATCTTTACATGTTTTATAATATGTGCTCTGGTGTACAATAAAGAATATTCTTATCTTATCTTATCTTAATTAGAATGAGAATGAAGAATTAGAATAAACACAAACACGTTTCTCCAACAAAACTACAAACCAAGATGGCATCTCACACAAAGGCTCGATGGTCGTGTCTGTTTCATTACATACTATTGAATTAGTCAAATTGCAAAATATTAGATTAATACAATGTCGGGCCGACGCCACGTGGGCAACCCCTCCACCAGATGGTTAGACGATCTGATTACGGGGAGTCGCTGGATGGGGGTGGGACAAGACCGTGAGGCTTGGAAAACCACGAGGGAGGCCTAGTCCTGCAGTGGGCGTCAAATTGCTTATGATGATGACAACTAAAAACTACCACTATTATTAAGTATATATAGAAAAGTTTTGCTTACATTTCGTATCCAGAATATTACCACAGATTAGAAGTAAAAATCTGCCGGCAATCTGCTGGACGCGGCAAACTGAAGACATGGCGCTATGGCGCTCATTAGGAGAGCGCTATGTCCAGCAGCGGACTAATATAGCCTGATGACGATGACGGTTCATCAGAGCACATATTATAAAACATGCAAACATACAGATACAGAGTACAATTGACTGCCTAATTGCTAAAAGCATTTTTTCAATTCTTCCCGCGGGTGTCGTAAAAGGCGACTAAGGGACACAAACCAGGGGGTGGGCAGCAGCGCCCCCAGTAGTACAATTCCACTGAACTGCGATCCCCAACCCGCATGCCCAGCGTGGGGATTATGGGCATTACCTCCTATGACAGCACAACGTGGCGCTCTTTAGGGGAGGGCTATGTCCAGCAGTGGACTAATATAGCCCGAAGAAGAAGAAATAAAAAGGTAACATTTTTTTTTAATGTAACAGCGCGCTGTTGTCAATGTTTTCTCGTGTGACAGTACTCTACCTGAGATGCGGCGCCGGCAAATGATACCCCGAGGAAATGAGGAGAGTGGCGGCCGGTCATCAGTCGAGTTCCAGCCGTAATGTCATCCGAAGGTATTAAATCGCCCCGATGGATATTTATTACCCCGCCGCCGTTTTTTTATAGCCATGCGTGGGGGAGGTGAGGTTATCGAATGTTTTGGATGGTCTGTGTTTTTTTCATTGAGTTCTTCAGTGACACTATTTGTGTTTTGACTTTATGTATTATGTTGCCATAAACTTGACGGCATTTCCGTGATAGCGTAGTGTATTTTTGTCTCATTTTATAGGCCGGACAATATGTCCGTGATGAATTGAAATATCTACCTTAAATGTACCTTTACCGTCTACGTTCAATGTACCTCAGCGAGATTTTTTTTATTTCATTATATTCTAAATAACAATTCAAAATATGGCTCTTGTCTCCAAATCAATTAATTATAATTGATCTAGGGACGAGAGCAATATTTTCGTAACTATACGCAAACGGCTTTTTATTTTTTAAGTTGACACTCCTAACTGGAAAACCACCTTGAACACAGCAGACGCGATCAAAACCTTTGGATAAAATATCAATTAAATGTGGAAATTTATGTAAACTAAAGTACTTAATAGTACTTTATGAATCATGAATCGGCCAAGCTCGAACTACTCCACCTCCAACCGAATTACAAGTAGCTAAAACATTACTAAGAGAGCTAGATCGGCCATAATGCAGTGCTGGACCTAATTTGACGGCCTCGGTGGCGCAGCGGTTTGGCACGCTGACTGTGCAACCGAAGGTCTCGTGTTCGATCCCCGGCCGGGTCAAACTAGGAAACGAACTTTTCTTCTAGGAACTTGTCTTGGGTCTTGGATGTTATCTATGTATTTATTGTATTAAATATATCGTCGAGTTAGCACCTATAACATAAGTCATTTAGTTGTACTTAGTATAGGGCTAACGAGATCTGTGTAATATGTCCATGAATATTTATTTATTTATTGTTTCACCCAGACCCAGTTTACAATTAAAAGTATTTTATAGTCATATTAACTAAACAATTTGTTAGGGTTAATAGGTTTTTTACATTTAAGTAATGTACCATTTTTCTTTTTTTAATTTTAATATTAATGGAGAGGATGAAGGAAGAAATATTGACGAAACAAATATATATTGCGAATGTGAGTGGGAGGGTTGGTAAGGGTCGTCCTAGGCGGACATACATCGACCAGATAAGGGATGTATTAGCAAAACGAAAGATAAAAAGTACCCGGAAGTGGCGTGCGTGCATGCAACGACTTATGAACGTTAATGAAGCTAAGGTGATCTGTCAGGATCGTGGCAGTCCCTGGTCTCTGCCTACCCCTCTGGGATACAGGCGCGAGGTTATGTATGTATGTATGTATGTATGTATGTATGTATGTATGTATGTATGTATGTATGTATGTATGTATGTATGTATGTATGTATGTATGTATGTATGTATGTATGTATGTATGTATGTATGTATGTATGTATGTATGTATGTATGTATGTATGTATGTATTTATGTATGTATGTATGTATGTATGTATGTATGTATGTATGTATGTATGTATGTATGTATGTATGTATGTATGTATGTATGTATGTATGTATGTATGTATGTATGTATGAATGTAATTTTACCATTTCTATTAAATAAACCTTGTAAGATAAAAAACTTATAAGTGCTCATAATTATTTCGTGTAGGTACGCTATTTTATCCGTGATATCTTCACATATATCCGGAGGATAGTTTTGTCTTTCTTTCTCCTCAAGACAAAAGTGTGCAAAATAAGAAAAGCAATGAAAACAATATTTCAGCCATTCCACCCACGAGTTACTGCGGTCAACAGTTTTATTTCATACACCATTCGGGGAAACTCAATTAGAGTTTCGTAATAGACAGTTTTGTTTGACAATACTGTAGTGTGTTCGGAATAATAAAAGAGTTCCCAGCTGCATCGCTTATGTCTCACGTAGCCCGCACTAGTCACGAGATCGAAAAACTTTTCCAATACTACAGTACGAATGATGATAGAAAATAGTTGGCGAGCGAACAGTAGGAAAGCCTGCGCCCGTATTCTTGTGGGCAATCGACCAGTTATGTATTCAATTTCACTGGTTTTATAGAGGAACTTTCGCGAAAACGTGCGGCTTGTCAAACTCGAGAATAAGACGCTAGTGCTTTTATTGCAGTTTCTTTCTGCTTTTGTTATATTATGAGCGAAGGTGCGTTCGCATGACTATTTTGTTGTAAACGAAAATGTTTCGAAGTAGTAAGGGTCGTTGTTGTATTGGCTTCAAATTGATGTGGCTTTCGGGTTACACTTTGGTGTGTACCTAGATCTTTATTTGGTTAGATATAAGTGTAGTCTGGGTGTGAACATTCATTCAGTCCATAAACTCTTCATTTACACAGATGCATTATGGTCAGAAGTATCAGAAGTAAGACCAGCCACTAGTCTTGCAAGCCTCCACCAATGCGGACTTGGCCCCCGTGATGGAGTATCTTTGGGAAAGAGACCCGTGCCCCTCGGTGGGGACATTATGGTTTGATGATGATGATTATAGTCAGAGTGGAGTTTTATTTTCCGCTGTTTTTGTCATAACCACGCTGTACTGCTAGCCTCATTTACTACCCTTCTGCTACTGTCTTAAATCATCGTCCCAACTAACGTGGGCTACCAACCAAACGTCAACCAGTTCTCAGTCACTTCCTTCATGCAACTGCCTTCGTTCACCGTCCTTCGATCTAAACAGATGCATTACGGTCAGAGTGGAGTTTTACTTCCTGCTGTTTTTGTCATAACCACGTTGTACTGCTAGCCTCATTTACTACCCTTCTGCTACTGTCTTACATCATCGTCCCAACTGACGTGGGCTACCAACCAAACGTCAACCAGTTCGCAGTCACTTCCTTCATGCAACTGCCTTCGTTCACCGTCCTTCGATCTAAACAGATGCAGTACGGTCAGAGTGGAGTTTTATTTCCCGCTGTTTTTGTCATAACCACGCTGTACTGCTAGCCTCATTTACTACCCTTCTGCTACTGTCTTTCATCATCGTCCCAACTGACGTGGGCTACCAACCAAACGTCAACCAGTTCGCAGTCACTTCCTTCATGCAACTGCCTTCGTTCACCGTCCTTCGATCTAAACAGTTGCATTACGGTCAGAGTGGAGTTTTATTTCCCCCTGTTTTTTTCATAACCACGCTGTCATGCTAGCCTCATTTACTACCCTTCTGCTACTGTCTTACATCATTGTCCCAACTGACGTGCGCTACCAACCAAACGTCAACCAGTTCTCAGTCACTTCCTTCATGCAACTGCCTTCGTTCAACGTCCTTCGATCTAAACAGATGCATTACGGTCAGAGAGGAGTTTTATTTCCCGCTGTTTTTGTCATAACCACGCTGTACTGCTAGCCTCATTTACTACCCTTCTGCTACTGTCTTACATCATCCTCCCAACTGACGTGGGCTACCAACCAAACGTAGACCACTTCTCAGTCACTTCTGTGCAACGGCCTTCGTTCGCCGTTCTTCGGCTTAAGGTTCGGTCACTCGAATAGTATATGGTTCCCAAGATCTCGAGTAGCGAAATGACATTTGATGATTTTCAGCGACCGAAAGTCCTATTGTTCAAAATAAAAGTGGCCTAGAGAAGTATTTTATGTAATTCTATTTTTAGCTCTTACCGCGCGGAGAGCGCGCTTCGGCTTCCGGTAAAATAAAAATCCGTGAGTTTTTGCCATAACATAAAAGGAAGACAGTTTTCGAAAGTTTCTCCTTTAAGGATAGAATATCTCGTTAAAAAGGCAAAGATAAAGAGACACCTCACATAGTAAGAAACGAACTATTACGTTACATTTTAAAGCTGAAGCTTTGATAACGGAGTATGAAAGGGGACAAAAGTCTTTCATATACTCGTGTTTTATAAATAAAATAAGGCTGACACAACCTGTATATTTAATTATGAAGAAACATTAGTACTGAAATTTGCGGTGGTAGCTCAGTGGGTAAAACAATGGACTCGCAAGCGAGAGACCCAGGTTCGATCCCCAGTGGGGGCATATACTAATGACTTTGTTCAATTTCAAAGTTACGTACATTTGCGAATTTGTATTCGCAATACCACACGCTAACGGTGAAGGAAAACATCGTGAGGAAACCCGCGGCTTTGTTGGCTCCGCTTGTATTAACTAGTTTTTTTTGAGGGCTAGGCTGACTAAGCTGCCAGGATGGTATAGGTACTGGGCAAGCCTATGCTATCTATGAAACCATGACCCGGGCACTACAGCTTCTGAGTGGTGCCTTCACCCATCTAGTGTAAGTGAAGATGCCACAGAACGCTGTATAAATCATCTCATTACGTAGATGCAGAAGGCTAATGTTTAGTACCGAAAATGAAATGACACGTGAACTAAAGATTCAAAACTGGATCTTAAAGGAAAACTGGCAGCTTTAGTGAACATTTTTGGTATTTTTTTTATTTTAATAGTAGTCTGCTCACTACCTCCCTAGTATTTATTGGTAGTAACACATGCGGACGTCTTCTACAAAAAAAAATTGGTTTCAATTGGGAAATACTAATGTCTGTAACATGGTTTATTACCTAGCATAGGCATCAAAGCTGATCAAAAAATTACACAAATTATGGCACCTCATTTGCTATGTTATCATTAATTTAAGAAGCACTTGCTTTTATATCAATTTGTTGTAAAATTCTTGGTGTTGGGTACAAATAAACATTTACCAAGGATCAAGGAAAGAAAGGGAAAAAAATACATCTTATATTGATGCATTTTTTGGCACTAGCTCTCGTCGACGCTTCAGGAGATCCAAGGGCTGGTGCCTACTTCGGTGAAAGATTAATAATAATAATATTGGCCTTTTGCATCTACTTAATGAGATGATTTATACAGCGTCCAGTGGCATCTTCATCCACACTAGATGGGTGAAGGGACCACTCCGACGCTGTAGTGCCTGGGACATGGTTTTATAGATGGTTTATGCTTGCCCAGCACCTATACCATCCTGACAGCTTAGTCGGCCTAGCCCAGAAAGACTAGTCAATACGTGCGGAGCCAACCAAGCCGCGGGTTTCCTCACGATGTTTTCCTTCACCATTAGCGTGAAAGATTAAGCCTCGCGATATAGCGGGGCAATGCCGCCAGCCTTCTCGGTACTCTACCGACCGACAGCGATAGTGCTCGAATATTTGACGACCTCTGTGGCGTAGGTCTTGGATGCTTACATGTTTGTGATGTCGCTGTTTCTGGTTCTCTCGACACAGGATATCCTAGTGTGGGGCCAGAAGCAATGTATATGCCTGTATGTAAATGTTATGTTATTTAATTTAAATTAGATTTAGGTTTAATTTAATTTCTTGCCGCCTTCTCCACGTCACCTGTTGGTTGGCTAGAATAAAATACTATTTAGTACTAAGCCCGCCAATTGTACAATCTTTACAGGTACACTAAAGAATTTAATAATAATAATAATAATTTCTCTATTTTCAATTATGTATTTTTTTTTTATTCTCTTTTATGATAAGTAGGATTGTAAATAAACACCTCTTATGTTCTATATTTATGGGTGTCTTTCCATGTTTGTGATGTTGTTGTCTGGTTGCCAGCGCAGATGGTATCCAAGTTTTCGCCCAGAACGAGTGATTGTGTTATGTGAAAGTTATTATTGTTTTTATTCCGTCATCTTTTTTTTTTTTGTAATTTATGGCCTGGTAACACGACCTTTAAGCCATATCTTTATTTATAAAGAGTTTTCGTTTGTTTAGGTATTTTCATTTCACTATACCCTGCTTATGGTGTTTTTAATGTATTTATACACCGGTTTGAAAGCACTTTTTACTTTTAGGAATTGTTTAAGCGTTGGCGGGCGGGAGGAATCACTAGTTTTTATCACTTCACTTAGTTCACTTGCAAGCACTAGTCTGTCAAATAGAAAGCTTTGACATTGACATTCAAATATTATATGATCAACGGTAGCTTCATTAGCTCCACAGAATTTACAAACACTGGAATGGATTATTCCGAGCCTGGCTAGGTGTGATGGCGCTCTATTATGACCAAATCTCAGTCTGTTAATTGTAGTGATACAGTCACGACTGGCTTCTTTCAGATCATCGTACCACGGTTTTACTGGTAAGGTTTCTTGTATGCTTCCATACCATTGCCCTTTCGTTTCTTGGTCCTTCCTCCAGAATTCTTCCCACAACTTGTTTATACTTAAATTTATATTATACAAATAGTCACTCATGGGTACATTCACAGCATGACTAACATCAAGCTTATTTATCCCTTCAAATGCTACTTTGTCTGCTACTTCATTACCTGTAATACCTTTATGAGATGGTACCCACATGAAAGATATGTCTTTGCCATTGAGATAATGGTCATAAACAATTTGTTTTAATATATACAAAATAAAGTTACTTCTAAAATTTATGTTTATATGTACAAGACCCTGAATTAGACTTAAAGAATCTGTTACAATTAGAAAGCTTCTACAGTCATTTACATTTCTTATTCGTGTCAAAGCCTGATAAACAGCATAAGCCTCAGCAGTGAATATTTTACAGACATCTTGCAAGACAAAACTCTGCGCAAATTTAATTTGTGGGTCATATAAAGCAGAGTGCACAAATCTCACCTTTACTACCATCTGTGTATATTGTGTAATAACTATTCATTGAGAGAAAGTGTAACATTTCTGTGTTGTTCATTACAGTATCTAAAACATTGATTGGGTGAATAATACATTCATAAGGAAATGAATAGCAGGGCCATTGACACTGCTTTTTGACAAAACTACAACTATTTTTAACTTCCAGAACAATATCATGCAATGCCGGACATCTGCCAGCCAAGAGGCCCTCCCCAGTTGCCAAAGGACCAGTGGAGGCATATTCACCAGGTACAATTTTGTTAATTATTTTCAGATTATTTGCATATAACAGTTTGAGGCAAAACCTCTCTGCCAACAGAAGTCTCCTCAGGATTAATGGCATTATCTTGGTCTCAACTTCCATGGCCCTTATGGGAGTCGAACACATTGCACCTGAAATAATTCTCAAAGCCCTGTTCTGTAAAACATCTAACTTTCTTGTATGTTTACTATTTAAGTATGCTATGGAGCTGTAATCAAAATGACTTCTTACAATAGCTTTGTACAAAATTGATAAGGTTTTGGGGTCTGATCCCCAGGAAACACCAGCAAGGCATCTGAGTATATTCAATGCTTTCAATGCATTTATTGAAATATACTTGATGTGCTCTTCAAAGGAAAGTTTTTCGTCAATTATAACACCTAAAAATTTTTTGGATCTAACTCTATTTATAACTTTCCCACTATATACAACCTCATAAGATGGATTGTCTTTTCCAAAAATCATTACACTACTTTTTGATGCATTGATATGCAAGTGCAGGATATCATTGTAATAATGGTCTAATTGACCTAGTGCCTCATTGATGTTGTCCATTGCAACCTGTACATTTCTATTGCTAGTGTAAAGTACAATGTCATCTGCAAATTGCAGTATATTAACATTTCCCGCATCTACATATTTACAAATTTCGCTAATATACAAATTATACAATAATGGTGACAGTGTGGCACCTTGCATAGTACCTTTTGATGCAGTTCTTAGGCCATGTAATATATTATTGTGTTTCACATAAAGTGTTCTATTATTCAGAAATTCATATATCCATTTACAGAGTCGTCCAGGAATGCCTAAACTAGACATAATCCTCACAAGAATACTAGGATCTACATTATCAAATGCACCTTGAACATCCAAAAATACACATACAGTGTGTAATTTTGATTTCTTTGCATTTTTCAGATCAGATATCAAAGAAATGAAGTTGTCAGAGCAACTACGTCCACGACGAAAGCCATATTGCACATCAGGGATGATACCATTTGCTTCAACATACCAGTCAAGTCTGATTTTTATCATATTTTCAAATAACTTACCTAGACATGAAGATAAAGATATGGGTCTATAAGAACTAGCTAGCTCTGGTGGTTTATCTTGTTTAAGTATTGGAATAACACACTGTGTTTTCCATGATTCTGGTATTGTGTTGCTAAGCCACAAGGCATTGAGAATGTCAAGAAACAATTTTTGTACAGACTCATGAAGGTTTCCAATCAAACTGTAGGGTAGATTATCTAAACCAGGAGTTGTGTTACGTCTAGACTGTAAACTCATCAAAAACTCATTCCATGTAAATAATTTAAGCAAAAAATACGTATCTCCATTGTCATTATTCATATCAAAACACCTGTTCAAATTACTAGTATCTGCCAAATTAGTATTATCCGAAAGCTTATCGAGAAAAGAGGAAATGAATTCATCTTTACATGATTTGTTACTGCTCCTGATACCCTTAAACATCTTAATCATGTTCCAAATTTTACTAATTGGGGTAGTTCTGTTAAATGTATTACATAAGTTACTCCATCCACATTTCTTCTGTTCTAAAATTGTTCTCTTTTTTAGAGCATCTAGTTTTTTATAATTGATGTAATTCTCTATGGTAGGATCACTTTTATATAATTTCAATGCATCGTAAGAAGCAATAACACTTTGCTCACATACTTCATTCCACCAAGGTGTAGGGGTCCTACTGATATATTTACTTGTTTTAGAGAGCTTTGGAACTGTTATTTCCTTGAGCTGGTTTAAACGAGAGCAAAAATCGGAATATGACTCAAGTGGGTTTTCCACATTCATAGTAAAGTTTTCAAATATGTTTTCAGATAATTCGTGATACTTATTCCAGTTGGTTTTACTAAATAAAAACTTTTCAACAGGAGGGTTAATCTGATATTTATCAATAGCCAAGGCTATTTCTGTAATTGTGGGATAGTGGTAACTTCCCATAGGATCGTCATGCACAGACCATTGACAAAATGGCGCCAGACTTGCACTAGCAAAGGTAACATCAATAGCAGAAGGATTTTGTGTGGGACGGTTCACAGTTGTATAATTTCCATCATTCAAAATGCAAAGATCATTTTCGTCAATTACATTATACAAGTCCTGACCTCGACTTTTAGTTGATAAACATCCAAATGCAACATGGTGCGCGTTAAAGTCACCACTTATAAGAATAGGTTTAGGGAGATCTTTTATAATGTTAGTCAATCTATTTATCCTGATATGACCACCTCTAGGTGGGCAGTATACACATAAAACAGTCATAGTACCTAATTCTGTAGATAATGAAATAGCAATAGTTTGTATATCATCATGAAAAGTTGTATCTAAAACAGTGTATTTTAAGTAAGGTTTTACTAGAATAGCTACTCCATTGTGTTTATTAATTGCATTTTTACTGTACATATTATAACCAGGGATTCTAAAATTGTTATTTTATTTTAACCAGGTTTCATTCAGCAAACAAATGTCTATATTTTCTTTTTGTAAAAATGTTATTAATAATGGTTTCTTACTGTTAAGACTTTGTATATTGTACTGCGCTATGCGTAACTGTGGAATTGTTATATTTGAATCAGCCATTATATTGCAAGATTTTTTAAAAGCATATCTTTTATTGATGACGTGGTTATGGGCACATCATCTGACTTATTACCTAACTGTACCAATGTGTTGACAAGGGCCATCAACACATCATTATTTTCTATAATTTGAGCTCTGATGTTTGTGGGGGAAACATTAGTTTTATTTTGATCTCTAGTGACATCTACATCATTATTTATTCCCATCGATTTGGTATTAACCATAGACTGAGACTCAAGCTGGGGTTTAACAATTTTGTCATATTTCATTGGCGTTTTTACAGTTTTCCTAGTGTCCAAACGAGGAAAATCTACTTCTGTTTTTGAAGCCGCAACACTGGCGTATGTTATATTATTTTTTTTTTCCATAATTTTCCTCATTTTTACCGGTGTCCTGGAAATCGCCAAATGAGCTCCACCACAGTTAATGCAACATAGCTCATTGGGTCTGTCGCAATCTTTGTAGGAGTGCTCACCAGAGCAGCAGCTACACCGTTGTTTGCCGTTACAAATTTTAGCAGAGTGGTTGAATTTAAAACAGCGGTAGCACTGCTGCAATGGTGGCACATAATCGAACACGCGATATGCGAATAGATCGTACTGGACGCAATCGGGCAATGAGTTAGACAAGAAGGTAACGCTAACTGTCTGCAGGGCGACACGAGTCTGCCCAACTTTCTTCGTGAAGCGCCGGATGGCGACGATTTCGTATATCGATGACAGTTTCGAGTACAGTTCCTTGTTCGATATGTTGGTGGGAACAAATCGAATAATTCCGATCCGTTCAATCTGGGCAGCTGGTATATAAGCCTTTAGTTTGTACTTTTCAAGAAAAGCTGTGTTGCTGATGAAGTTGTTGGCCGTGTTGTATTGTTTAAATATGACCACAATTTTATTGCCATTCACACGACGAATTGCCATCACACCTTTTACTTCAGTAGAAAAAATATGGTTGAGGTATATAGGGCTTTTATTTCCTAATCGCTCTTTGTCCTGACTTTCAACAAACACTTTAAACTCGGTGTTAACAGAGTTTTCTGGATATAGTCTTTTATAGTTTGGTTTAAAGTAAGGTTTAAAGTTAATTTCCTCACCGCTTACGCCATCGCCATCATCGCAAACAGTCTGTTGTCTCTTGCGGACCTTGGGGTTCGGGGGATTTTCCCCCTCGCCCTCATTACCATCCATTATTTTAAGCCAATTATAACTATAATAGTATTATTTACGACTATTAGTCACAATAAAAATTAATAAAGTTGGGACAATAATTTAAGTCGACCGCCTTTTTTCAAGTTCCCGCCAAGAAAAAAAATAAAAAATCTTCCGTCATCTGCTGCAAGTAAATTTGGAGTTCACGGACTTCAGCTAAAAAATTCTAAGAAATAAGTTTTGTTTTCCCTAATCTGTGGTTTTTACGTCAATATAATTAACATGACATTTTTCTGTACACTGTACACAGCTTGTCAGAATCTGTGTAAGGTACTAAAAAATTTAGTAATTTATCGTAGTTATATTCTTTTTAATGCACTAACCCATGCTAAGGACCATTTTTAAAAACCTATTTAGAGGCTAAAAATTCCACCCATGCCGGGATTCGAACCCGCGACCTCTGTACGTAATACAGAGAATATTGTAAAGAGGTTTGAAATTTCACTGATGCCGGTGAGTCGCCCATTAGCTCAGTTGGAAAGAGCGCTGGCACGGATAGCCTTCGAATCCCGGCATGGGTGGAATTTTTAGCCTCTAAATAGGTTCTTAAAAATCTATCGTAGATTAAGAATTTTTCATAAAATAACTAATATACAATATAGTGTTCTCTATCCATCTATGAATCTTTAATAGTCATTCCACAAAGTCAAATCTTTTTCTACGTCTAACGCGTACTAAAAATATTTTAAGTCTCGCAGTACCATCTATCTTCTATCTTTATAAAAAAAAGTCTGGTTTCTTCGCATACTTATAAGTTGAGAACGGCTGAACGAATTTTCGTGGTTTTTGATTTGTTGTATTCGTCTCCGTCCCGAATAGCAGAATAAGTATTAAAATATCCGAAATATTACGGAAAAAAATATTTTTGTGTAGCGCACGCGGACGAAGTCGAGGGCAAAAAACTAGTATAATACTCGTATAAAGTTACTATAACCGTATTAAAAAAACAAGTATAATAAGCCTATTGCTACAAAAACTATATGAAAACCAACGGGTCGTTTATGGTGGAAAAGTTAAATGCGGGTTTGACAACACGACAAAAACAAGCCTCGAACACCGCTTGGGCCATTTCTCTCCTTACCCTAATTAAGTGATGAAAATTTATTGTAATTGCTACCCTCGACTATGAAAACAGTCATGCGCCATATGCGTTAGTATGTAGAGATGTATGGTGTTAGTTTAGAATATTATATGCACATGGAATTTTCCGGGGCTGATATTTCGAAATTAGAACGTTCTAAATGCCATTGGACTTAGATCATTTTATTATCTAACGAAAAGTGATTGAATTTGAATAATATTTAATTCATTCGTGACACACATTTAAAAAAAAATATTAATAACAACGTTATTAATAATAACGTCATAAATATTACGTTAAAAAAAATGGGTCAAGTTAAAAAATGAGACGCAAGAAATAGTACAATGATGCAAACAAGTAGTACAGAAGTAAAAGAGTAGATATTAACTTACCTATAAATAACGCCCAAATAATAATTACTGTTACATACAAGCACTTGAAATCGTTTCCTCAGGGAAAAAAAACTAAATCCTTAATTTTTTTAAGAATTTGATACTTCACAATAAAAAAAAAAACAGTTGAACAACAGCAAAACTATTAAACTATACAGAGCACACGTCAGTAATAAGTGCTTAGTAGGGTTTTATTTTTTGTCATGCAAAGCGGTGGAAGGCTATTTAAGTCTTTTAATTACAGCCTCGCTGATATAAATGACACATTTTAGAGGACATTATAAAAAAATCACAATAAACGTCGCAAGTCTTAAATCAGGTCAAATAAACCTCTTATTTGACCTGATTTAAGACCTAGAGACTATTAAAGCCATGCATTTACAAAGTGCTATCGTAACAATGGAAATGGTGATAAAATTTTCTTCAGTAAATGAATGAACGAACGACAGACCGACCGACCGACCGACCGACCGAACGAACGAACGAACGAATTAATTAATTAATGAAAGAATGAGTGGATGGATGAGTAAGTGAGTGAGTGAGCGAGTGAATGAATAGTAAATAAATAAATAAATAAATAAATAAATAAATAAATAAATAAATAAATAAATAAATAAATAAATAAATAAATAAATAAATAAATAAATAAATAAATAAATAAATAAATAAATAAATAAATAAATAAATAAATAAATAAATAAATAAATAAATAAATAAATAAATAAATAAATAAATAAATAAATAAATAAATAAATAAATAAATAAATAAATAAATAAATAAATAAATAAATAAATAAATAAATAAATAAATAAATAAATAAATAAATAAATAAATAAATAAATAAATAAATAAATAAATAAATAAATAAATAAATAAATAAATAAATAAATAAATAAATAAATAAATAAATAAATAAATAAATAAATAAATAAATAAATAAATAAATAAATAAATAAATAAATAAATAAATAAATAAATAAATAAATAAATAAATAAATAAATAAATAAATAAATAAATAAATAAATAAATAAATAAATAAATAAATAAATAAATAAATAAATAAATAAATAAATAAATAAATAAATAAATAAATAAATAAATAAATAAATAAATAAATAAATAAATAAATAAATAAATAAATAAATAAATAAATAAATAAATAAATAAATAAATAAATAAATAAATAAATAAATAAATAAATAAATAAATAAATAAATAAATAAATAAATAAATAAATAAATAAATAAATAAATAAATAAATAAATAAATAAATAAATAAATAAATAAATAAATAAATAAATAAATAAATAAATAAATAAATAAATAAATAAATAAATAAATAAATAAATAAATAAATAAATAAATAAATAAATAAATAAATAAATAAATAAATAAATAAATAAATAAATAAATAAATAAATAAATAAATAAATAAATAAATAAATAAATAAATAAATAAATAAATAAATAAATAAATAAATAAATAAATAAATAAATAAATAAATAAATAAATAAATAAATAAATAAATAAATAAATAAATAAATAAATAAATAAATAAATAAATAAATAAATAAATAAATAAATAAATAAATAAATAAATAAATAAATAAATAAATAAATAAATAAATAAATAAATAAATAAATAAATAAATAAATAAATAAATAAATAAATAAATAAATAAATAAATAAATAAATAAATAAATAAATAAATAAATAAATAAATAAATAAATAAATAAATAAATAAATAAATAAATAAATAAATAAATAAATAAATAAATAAATAAATAAATAAATAAATAAATAAATAAATAAATAAATAAATAAATAAATAAATAAATAAATAAATAAATAAATAAATAAATAAATAAATAAATAAATAAATAAATAAATAAATAAATAAATAAATAAATAAATAAATAAATAAATAAATAAATAAATAAATAAATAAATAAATAAATAAATAAATAAATAAATAAATAAATAAATAAATAAATAAATAAATAAATAAATAAATAAATAAATAAATAAATAAATAAATAAATAAATAAATAAATAAATAAATAAATAAATAAATAAATAAATAAATAAATAAATAAATAAATAAATAAATAAATAAATAAATAAATAAATAAATAAATAAATAAATAAATAAATAAATAAATAAATAAATAAATAAATAAATAAATAAATAAATAAATAAATAAATAAATAAATAAATAAATAAATAAATAAATAAATAAATAAATAAATAAATAAATAAATAAATAAATAAATAAATAAATAAATAAATAAATAAATAAATAAATAAATAAATAAATAAATAAATAAATAAATAAATAAATAAATAAATAAATAAATAAATAAATAAATAAATAAATAAATAAATAAATAAATAAATAAATAAATAAATAAATAAATAAATAAATAAATAAATAAATAAATAAATAAATAAATAAATAAATAAATAAATAAATAAATAAATAAATAAATAAATAAATAAATAAATAAATAAATAAATAAATAAATAAATAAATAAATAAATAAATAAATAAATAAATAAATAAATAAATAAATAAATAAATAAATAAATAAATAAATAAATAAATAAATAAATAAATAAATAAATAAATAAATAAATAAATAAATAAATAAATAAATAAATAAATAAATAAATAAATAAATAAATAAATAAATAAATAAATAAATAAATAAATAAATAAATAAATAAATAAATAAATAAATAAATAAATAAATAAATAAATAAATAAATAAATAAATAAATAAATAAATAAATAAATAAATAAATAAATAAATAAATAAATAAATAAATAAATAAATAAATAAATAAATAAATAAATAAATAAATAAATAAATAAATAAATAAATAAATAAATAAATAAATAAATAAATAAATAAATAAATAAATAAATAAATAAATAAATAAATAAATAAATAAATAAATAAATAAATAAATAAATAAATAAATAAATAAATAAATAAATAAATAAATAAATAAATAAATAAATAAATAAATAAATAAATAAATAAATAAATAAATAAATAAATAAATAAATAAATAAATAAATAAATAAATAAATAAATAAATAAATAAATAAATAAATAAATAAATAAATAAATAAATAAATAAATAAATAAATAAATAAATAAATAAATAAATAAATAAATAAATAAATAAATAAATAAATAAAGGAATGAGTGAGTGAGTGAGTGAGTGAGTGAGTGAGTGAGTGAGTGAGTGAGTGAGTGAGTGAGTGAGTGAGTGAGTGAGTGAGTGAGTGAGTGAGTGAGTGAGTGAGTGAGTGAGTGAGTGAGTGAGTGAGTGAGTGAGTGAGTGAGTGAGTGAGTGAGTGAGTGAGTGAGTGAGTGAGTGAGTGAGTGAGTGAGTGAGTGAGTGAGTGAGTGAGTGAGTGAGTGAGTGAGTGAGTGAGTGAGTGAGTGAGTGAGTGAGTGAGTGAGTGAGTGAGTGAGTGAGTGAGTGAGTGAGTGAGTGAGTGAGTGAGTGAGTGAGTGAGTGAGTGAGTGAGTGAGTGAGTGAGTGAGTGAGTGAGTGAGTGAGTGAGTGAGTGAGTGAGTGAGTGAGTGAGTGAGTGAGTGAGTGAGTGAGTGAGTGAGTGAGTGAGTGAGTGAGTGAGTGAGTGAGTGAGTGAGTGAGTGAGTGAGTGAGTGAGTGAGTGAGTGAGTGAGTGAGTGAGTGAGTGAGTGAGTGAGTGAGTGAGTGAGTGAGTGAGTGAGTGAGTGAGTGAGTGAGTGAGTGAGTGAGTGAGTGAGTGAGTGAGTGAGTGAGTGAGTGAGTGAGTGAGTGAGTGAGTGAGTGAGTGAGTGAGTGAGTGAGTGAGTGAGTGAGTGAGTGAGTGAGTGAGTGAGTGAGTGATCGAGTGAGTGATCGAGTGAGTGAGTGAGTGAGTGAATGAGTGAATGAGTGAATGAGTGAACGAACGAACGAACGAACGAACGAACGAACGAACGAACGAACGAACGAACGAACGAACGAACGAACGAACGAACGAACGAACGAACGCACGAACGAACGAACGAACGAACGAACGAACGAACGAACGAACGAACGAACGAACGCACGAACGAACGAACGAACGAACGAACGAACGAACGAACGAACGAACGAACGAACGAACGAACGAACGAACGAACGAACGAACGAACGAACGAACGAACGAACGAACGAACGAACGAACGAACGAACGAACGAACGAACGAACGAACGAACGAACGAACGAACGAACGAACGAACGAACGAACGAACGAACGAACGAACGAACGAACGAACGAACGAACGAACGAACGAACGAACGAACGAACGAACGAACGAACGAACGAACGAATGAATGAATGAATGAATAAATAAATAAATAAATCAGCTTAACCTATACATACTAAAAAAACTTGTAGCAAGCACGCGTCAACTCTTCGGGCCCACTACAAACTCTAACATTCCTGCATCGTGCAATCTAAGTGTTTCACATGACATAGCATAAATATAACAACAGTCGGACTGGCAATCCCCGGGCATACGATCACCTATAAGCTCTACCCTATAAACTCTTCCTTCGTTATCATTTTCTTTTTTCTTGCCCTCCCCTCCTCTCCCTTTCCTGTTTATATGGAATGTATTTACTATGTATATGAAAAAGATTCTCAGCTTCTGTTGTAATAAATTCAATAACACGTTATACAGGTATAACTTTCGATTGAGCCTACACCGTTGAGCCCATCCCATAGAGTCACGATGGTAAACCTCTATTTTCTGGGACGGGGCAATGACGCCACTTAGCGATAGTCACGCCATCTAGTGGACATTGCTAAGCAACAAGAACTATAAGCTGAAACGCTCTAATTAGATGAATTTGGCAGAACATCTCTTCAATCTCGTCTGGCTTTTTTGTTATTAAAAACGCAAACAGGCCTCACTGCTTGTAGTACACTACGACATTGTTTGCAGATGGCCGACGCGTCTCGCAAACAATTAACTCTCTCCGTACTTTTGTGTGTTCAGGCTGCTCGTCGAGGCTTGGTCTAACCATGAGTTGAGTAGCTTTAGCTTCTGTATAACAGCTAGGTCTAAACATAACTAAGCCTTAGTTAAATACAGACCCATACTTAACTAAGGCTTAGTTATGTTTAGACCTAACTGTTATACAGTGTGACAAAATGCCCATACTGCCGAAATTGTACGGGTGCCACTCATCAATACAAAAATATTACGGGGTCAATTTTCATATCGCGTTGTTCCATTATATTTTTATGCCCAAAGCAGTGGGATAACTGATACTTTTCTCTATTCTGAATTCCAAGGGATGACAATTTTTTTAGACATTTTGTTACACCTTATATAATCTGTGATCGGGCATGGATGTCCACACAATATCTCAATTCAACCTATAGTATAACAAAGGCAAACTAAAGCAAAAATGTAAACAATGTCTAAAACAACTATACGTCGCGCTTTCCTATCTAGTGTACGATAAAGCGAATGCGTAGCGCTTGCTGAAGATAGAGTGGAGATGGGCGGGACATCTGGCCGCGGGAAAGATGGTGAACTGTGAACGGTGTATGGTGGCCGATAACTGGCTATCTTTCGGTAGGTTTATGACATTAAGAAAGCGGCTGGAGAAAAATTTATGAGATTAGCAGGGGAACGGCGAGATTGGCATGACTGTGAAGAGGCCTATGCCCAACATCTTTTATGGGTTGTATAGATAGATAGAATCTGTTAGTTAGTTAGACCTAAGATTTCCGCACTTAAGATAATGTTATTTGTTGTACCCACCAGAAAAATGACTACAGAGACAACAGTCTTAGCACTTAGCCCTCATGGTTAGGCCGTAGTACGAGTGAGAAAGATAGAAGCTTTTAGAAATTAGCGCTTTACGCCAGCTTTTTACAGGTCATGGTTGGTCCCTTTTAGTCTTTCTACGACGGAACGGAATTTCTACGGGCCAGAGGGTGGGAGGGAGACAATACACAATTCACACGCAATTAATAACTTTGTTTGTTTAGGCCGTACAATTTACGTGTAACGAAGGTCAGTGTTGTACTGCAAAATGTACACACGCGGTTTATTAAAATTTCTATACGTAAATCTTGTATGTAAAATTTAATCGATGAGTACATAAATCGTGGCGGTATGTGAAATTAATAATTGCCCGGCAATTTCCTCGAAGTGACCGTTGGGTAGGGATGCTATACAAACTTCCACAAATTAGATCAGCCCCATCGATCCGGCGGTAAGCCGTTTGCGGAGTGTAGAGAGAGGCATGAGTTTGATTGCTGCTAGGGGCAATGTATCGTGAACATTTATCATTTGATTAAACTAATAGTACTCTTGCAGGTTTGAAGTAAACTTTGTGCAGACATTACATAACATTACTTAGCTTTAAGAAATCATGGATGTATTCTTTTTCTGGCTGTGCAATAAAGTTGAGCAACACATCAATGAGAGCCTTGTACACTTCTAGATCTGTTTGGACTCCAAATTCCTTCATCCTGGCCAAAGCAGCATAGATGAACACGACGTGACCTCGTCTCCTTGTGTTTTGTCACTTTTATCACTTTTATCACTTGCACATACGTATTTTTATATTTGGATGGTTGGTTATTTGATAAAAGTATCCGCCCTATAGTTTATCTTTATCTTTATACTTGATATTGTTTACTTTATACTTTATTAGACACAAATATTACATTACAAATAACATGTACAAAGGCGAACTTATCTCTGTAAGAGATTTCTTCCCGCAAACCTAAGAAAATAGAAGAAAAAGTAAAAACCGGTCTACAAGAGTACGTGCACAGAATAAACAAAAGATTAAAATTCATAAAACTCTCTCGGTTTAAATTTATTGACTAAGCATAATGGTTTAATTTTGTTTTGTATTGAGAAAAAATGCACACAGAAAATGCTCACTTAAAAAAAAAATACCCTCTCAAAAGGCTTCAGGACTTACAAATTATAAATAGTAAAAAAACACATAAGTTATTATAGTGATGATCGTTCTTGTGTGTGATTCATGTTTGGTAATAAAAATAAGTAAAATAAGGAATGTATGTTACACTCTGTAGAGTGAGAAGTTATCTCGCTTCTTTATTCTACTCTGTATAAAATTATTAAGCTTTTTATTAATAGTGATAATAATAATAACATACACACTACACTATCACTGTCCTGATGCCAGTCTGAGCCATTTGTATACAAGCACGGCGGCCCCTAGTGGGAACCGAATCCACGGCCTCCGGCGTGGTAGTCAAAAATGATACCGCTTGATCGCTGAGGCATTGCTGATTCTATGGTAAGTATGCTTAATACAAATCAATAATAATATAAATGGCTTGTAAAAACATGTTTGGTTTTTCAGTAAACAATAAATTTTAATTAAATTTCAATACAAGTATGGTGGAGCGCTCGTGGCCTAGGCGAACCGAGTGATTGGAATCAATCACTTAGTTAAGCAACAACAGGCGCGGTCAGGTACAGTGGGTGGATGGGTGAGCGTTCCGTGACTACCACTAGTGGCATTTTTCTGAGCGCTTCCGTGCTTCGCAAGGCACGTTAAGCCGTTGGTGCCGGCTGTCATATAATGACAGTCGTTAAGCCATGTCAGAGGCCTTATGGGCGGCTTGATAACTTCTGACTGTAAGGCCCGCCACTGTCTTACAATCCTCCACCAACCCGGACTTGGCCCCCGTGGTGGATTATGGCCTAACCTCCCTGCGATGCGGGAAGAGACCCGTGCCCAGCAGTGGGGACATACAAGTTGATAACGTAACGAAACAAGTATGATACCATGACATGTCATTGTGTTGAGCGGACGTTATTATTGTCATTAACATAATCGAGCATGGTAATGAAATAAAACCAAACAAACCCAACTTCGCATTCAAAATGTAATTTAAAATTACATTCGTCGAAACAAAACAGTGCCGGAACAATATTGCTGCAATGGCGGAGTCAAACACGCGAGCTGGAGCCATAAATTAAACCCAGGCCGAATGATTCGACGTGCAATTTAATTGATAAATAAACTGTTAAACATTTTTATCGCGAACAAAGCCTGCCATTACGCAGCCGGCAAATGCAGGTGCAGTTTTAATAATAGATTAACCCGCGGCCAAACAAGGCCGCTGCAATGTAATCTTTAAAGCAAACATCCATTTAATTAATTCACGTATGACATTATGCATGCATATTTAGTTTAACTTGTTGTTCGACTCGACAGTAAACCTTCTACGAACTCGCTAACGTATGATGGCGGGACACACTACTTTGCGTAATAAGTTTTGTTAGAAGACTTTGTTAAATTTAACACTAAAGCCTGCATCCCATCAAATTTAAACCTAGACACTGGGGTTGATACAATTCTAACAAACCTCTCTTGCTTCGTCAACATTCAGTCATCATAAGATGAGATGAGATGAGATGAGATGAGATGAGATGAGATGAGATGAGATGAGATGAGATGAGATGAGATGAGATGAGATGAGATGAGATGAGATGAGATGAGATGAGATGAGATGAGATGAGATAAGAATATTTCATATTGTCCACCAGGAAAAAAACTAACATAAAATAATTAGTTTCAATAAGATATTTAAAAACCTATTTAGAGGCTAAAAATTTTAAATTTTACATACAAAAATTTTGAAAAACTTAGCACGGGGTAGTGCATTAAAAATAAAAATAGTATATTCAATCAAATAGTTTAATTTTATGGCAGGCCGCGAGCCTTTGTTGCTATTGGTTGATTAAACGTCATCGATGCAGGTGACTATTAGTTTGGCAATATTATCGTGAGCGAAATAGATAGCGCTACTGCGGCAATCAATTCTGCACCTTAACCGTATCGGTTAATGTTAGAGTTTCTGGTAAACTGGCACGTATATTTTATATTTTTTATTTTCATTGTTCTATGTCTATATGACACATGTTATTCAAAACTACTTCCAAAATAAACACCGTATTATACACATGTTTTCCTTCTATTATTATAATTATAAAACGTTATCAGCACGAACACGAATTCTTATCGAGCTTAAATAGGAGTGAAGTAATGTGCGGGGGAAATAAATAAAAAGGTAATTTTATTTACGGTGAAATAAAATGAAAATTTGTGAAGTTTAAACTTTGTTGTGATTCCATTGTATGGAGTGTGGTGATCACGTAAGTCGCTTTACGAATAGCTCCACCATGAACCTCCCTCCTATAAGACTTTGTGGTCGAGATGGTTATTCTGTCTGGAAGTTCAAAATTACGAATTATCTAAGACATGAAGACCTCTGGGAATGCATTGAAGGCTACCCAGATGGAGAGGTCTCACCGGAGGTAGCTGCTGCGAGGAAGCGCAATGATTGCAAGGCTCTTGCAAAAATATGTCTGACGCTGGATGGCCCGGCAATAACCTACGTCCGCAGCGCGACTACGGCGAAGGAGGCCTGGAATGCTTTAAAAATAGCTTATGAAGATAAAGGCATGGGTAGAAGGCTATCATTAGAACGTAGATTGTACCGTTTGAATCTCGTTGATTTTGATAATATTGAATCATACTTGAATGCTGTATTGAGTACTGTACAAGATTTGGACGACACTGGCAAAATATTGAAGATGCCTCAGTTGCGGCCATTATATTGGGCGGTCTCACAGCGAAATATGAACCCTTAATTATGGGATTGGAGAACAGCAACATCGATATAACCACTGATCTGGTAAAAACCAAGCTCTTAAGCGAAATGTCTCGAGATACTGAACCAGAGGCTGTTGCAATGCGAGCTCATGATGCGCACAAGACAGCGAAGGTACAGAAGAAGAAAAAGAAACCAAAACCTATAGTTTGTTATGATTGTCAAGAACCAGGGCACAAGCGCCCAGATTGTCCCTATGCAAAGAAGACAAAGAAGGATAAAACAATGCTGAGCGCACAAGAACTTGGAGTAACTGACAATGACAAAGATAAATGGGTAATCGATTCAGGTGCTACCAGGCATATGACATCAAGGTCAGATTGGATAATAAATATGGATCCTAATATATCTGGTAAGGTGACGATTGCTAACGGTGAGCACATAGAATGTCGCGGTGTAGGAGATGTCTCGATTAATTCGAAGAGCAAAGCTATTAATAGAATTAGTGAAGTTGCGTTTGTTCCCGAACTTAATACGAACCTTATTTCGATAAAGAAGGTTGTTGACAAAGGTTACAGTGTAATTTTTGATAAAAATGGATGTAATATCTATAATATTTCTGACTGTTCTGCTTCTATTTCAGGCGTGCCGATTATGCATGGTTCTAATTGTGGTGGACTGTACACTTTAGATTGTACGGTAAATTCTGCCGTTGAGTTTAATGCAAATGTATCGCTAGTGACTGCAGATGGGACGTCAGAGTATCGTTTGTGGCATCGAAGGCTGGG
This sequence comes from Yponomeuta sedellus, assembly GCA_934045075.1. Classification (NCBI taxonomy): domain Eukaryota; kingdom Metazoa; phylum Arthropoda; class Insecta; order Lepidoptera; family Yponomeutidae; genus Yponomeuta; species Yponomeuta sedellus. Next base: position 11,287,536 of record OW203741.1, on the reverse strand, counting down.
TCATCTCTGCCGGTATGCTATGTAATCGCTGAAAGGTCAGTCTATCATTAACTTTGGTAAGGTAGATAAGGATCCTAGCGTGGCGTGTATTGAGGCAAAGCAGGCGAGAAAACCTTTTAAGAGGATTAACGGCGAAAAGGCGAGTGAACCTCTTCAGCTGATCTACTTTGATTTGTGTGGTCCAATGCCCGAATCACTACAAGGTAACCGATATGCACTTTTGTTTATTGATGACTGTACACGTAAAGTATTTGCATATTTCTTATCTTCAAATTCGGAGGTGAAAACAAAGTTTGTAGTTTTTCAAGCTCTAGTGGAAAACCAAACTGGTAAACGTATAAAGCGTCTACGTACCGATAATGGGACAGAATACGTGAACAAAGAGTTCAGTGATTACTTGAGTTCACAGGGGATACAGCATCAGACGACAGCGCCTTACAGCCCGCAGTCTAAAGCGTGGCTGAGCGCACTAATAGGTCGATTATAGAGAAAGGTAGGTCCTTATTAGCTGGTAGCTTTGTGTCCAAAGCCTACTGGCAGGATGCCTTTGAGACTGCTGTGTATCTTAAAAATAGATCCCCACATCGTGCCCTGGACTGCTTAACACCACACGAGAAATGGTTTGGTAACAAGCCAGATCTAAAACACCTCAAGGTATTTGGTTGTAAAGCATTAGTCCATATTCCCTCTTGTAATAAACAGAAGTTAGATTTCAAAGCAGAAGAACTTTACTTTGTTGGGTATACCGAAGATAAAAATACATATTATTTTCGGAATGCATGTTGTCCAAGGAGACTCATTAAATCTCGTGACGCAACATTCTTTGAAGATCAATTCTTCATGTCAAAAGGAAGTAAGTCCAACGTGGAAAGTACTGCAGTATCTAGTGGTTTACCTCCTCCGTTGACAATGACTCATGGTCAAGATAAAGATAGAGTCGAGGCGGTACCAGAGCGAGTACAACTACCCGAAGAGGCAGTTCCAGTCTCAGTTCCCGAACAAGAAGAAGTTCAAGAGTCGGATCCCGAACCAGAGATAACTCAAGTCTCGGTACCCGATCAGGAAGCTCCCGTCTTAGTTCCTGAACAAGAAGAAATGAGTGAACGGCGATATCCTGTTCGTAAGAGGAACCCACCGGACTTTTACTCATGTAAGGTGTGTGTGTCAACAGTAGAGTCAGATGAGCCTAGCACTTATACGGAGGCTATCAGAGCTGAAAATGCTGATAAGTGGAAACAGGCGATGATGGATGAATATGGTTCCCTGCAAAAGTTGAAGACTTGGAAACTTGTTGACAGATGCAACAAGAAGGTAATACCCTGCAAGTGGGTATATAAGGGGAAGCGTGATGCTCAAGGCGCTATTGTGAAATATAAGGCGCGTCTTGTAGCGAAAGGTTATAGTCAAGAGGAAGGCGTAGGCGGAAGACGAGACTTTTGCTCCGGTCGTTCGGATGTCTTCACTTCGTACTCTATTTGCGTTGGCAGTTGAGAAAGGTATGAAAACTCGGCACCTGGATGTAGCTACGGCATTCTTAAACGGAGAGTTACAAGAAGAAGTATTTATGGAGCAACCTCAAGGATTTACGGAAGATCGTCAGAAAGTATGTCTATTGCAGAAATCTTTATACGGGCTAAAGCAGGCACCTCGTGCTTGCTACATAAAGCTTAACAAAACTTTGTCATCTATTGGCTTTATAAGGACTCCTTCTGAGCCATGTGTTTATACTAAAAAGTTTGGAGACGAGTTGGTGATTTTGGCCGTATTTGTCGATGACATAATTTTGTTGTATAAAAATGACGTGACATTTGACAAAGTCAAAATGAACTTTGAAAAATCGTTTAGCCTGAAAGATTTAGGAAAATTGAGTTATTATTTGGGAATGAATATCTCCCATGAAAATGATAGACTCGTACTTAATCAAAGGAGTTACATTGAAAAGCTGCTTGTAAAGTTTGGAATGGAAAACTGTAAACACGTGAGTACACCATTGCAAAACACAAAGCTTGAACACAATGTAAACAAAGAGGGAGAAGTGTGTTCATATCCCTATCGAGAACTCATTGGCTCTTTAATATTTCTGGCAGTGAATACGCGTCCGGATATTGCGTTTGCCACGAGCTAGACAAAGACAAAGACAAAGATTTTTATGTGTGAAGCATGAGTTCATTGATAGGATGTATATAAAAAATAATTAGTTCTATACATGCTCTGCCTGATGAGGCGTACAAATTATAAAAAAGGCACCACCATTAGAAACAATAATATAAAAATGTCAACAAATTCAAATTAAAATTTTTCAGAGTAATAAAATATAATGTCAATTTGAAATAGAGTTAATGATAAATTTATAAATGAAAATAATAAAAAAATTAAAAATGAATGAATAAGTTAAATTTTTTGTTACATGTCAAATTGTGAAAACAGAACCAGAATAAATGTCAATTTAAAATACAAATTATATTAGAATGTCAGACAATGTCTTAGCTGAAATTATCATCTGTCAAGAATTCTGTTATATTATAATAAACTTTTTGTTCTAATAGACACTTTAATTTGGTTTTAAAATTATTTGTACTTAATTCTCGCAATTTCTTCGGTATTCTATTATAAACTACAGGACCCATACAAAATATGCTTTTCTGTAACAGCGCAGTATTTGCTTTTTTCACACAAACTCTACTTTTATCTCGCTGTGTGCGAATGCTGACGACTGAGAGTGGAGGGAAAAGATGAGGGTTCGTTTTGACAAAGACAGCCACTTCGTAAATGTAGAGACAGGGCAATGTAAGAATTTTAAATTTTTCAAAATACGGTTTGCAGCTGTCTGTTGTTTTCAGACCAAACATAGCTCTTATGCACCTTTTTTGTACCTTAAAGGCAGAGTTTCTGTCCGTCGAGTTGCCCCAAAAGATTATACCGTATCTTAATATTGAGGCAACCATTCCATAATAAGCAATCCGAAGGGCATCTGGGTTTATTTTGGTCGCAAGTTTATAAAGCGCGTATGACGAGGAGCTAACTCTTTTACATACTGTCTCAATATGTGCTTTCCAATTCAGTTTTTTATCTATAGTTAATCCCAAAAATTTTGTAGCTGATACTTCTTCTATTGTTTGGTCATCATAGTGAATTTTTAGGTCAGATGGTATTATTCTTTGACTGAAATGCATTCGTTTGGTTTTGCTCAGATTAACTCTAAGGTTATTATTATCTAGCCATGTTATTATTGATTTTAGAGCTTCGTTAATATTGTTTTCGTAGTTATCTGTGCTATCGTCAGCAAATAGGGACATCGGATAAGCTGTAAACCTGGGTAAATCGTTTATATATATTATGAAAAGGAGCGGACCGAGGACGCTTCCTTGAGGAACTCCGTAGTTAAGTGTGCGTCTGTTTGAAGTGTATGAGTGGTTTTTTTTTGATTGGGTATTAATTTCCGATATTTCTGTATATTGGACTCGGTTAGTGAGATAAGATTTTATAAGTTCGGTCATATTACCTCTAATGCCATATGCAATTAGTTTGTTTAGTAGGATAGCGTGATCAACGTAGTCAAATGCCTGTGTCATGTCAATGAAGATTGATGTGACAGGATTTTTTATGTCTACATTTTCCATTACTACGTTTAAAAAATCATAGATTGCCATGTTGATTGTTTTGTCTTTTCGAAAGCCTTTTTGTTCATTGGTTAGGATAGCATTTTTTTCCAAGTATGAATATATTTCTTTGTACAGATATTTTTCAAATATTTTCGAAAATATTGGTATAAGCGCAATAGGTCTGTAGTTTGCCATTAATTCCTTATTATCTTTTTTTAATAGCGGTTTTACTACAACAGTCTTTAATCGGCTCGGAAACTTGCCAGCGCTTATACTCAAATTCATTATATGACTCAGATGATTACATATTTGAAATGCTACAAATTTTATTACTTTAGTAGAGACGGTATCAAATCCAACGCTATTTGTAGTTTTTAGCGATTTAATAATTTGTAATATGTCATAGGGTAAGCTGGGTGCTAAAAACATCGAGTTTTTAATCTTTGGGATCTTAGAATCAACTTGTTTTCCTGAACCAGGTATCGGTATAATTTTATCAATAAAAAAGTCATTAAAGGCGTTTGCTACACATTTTGGGTCCGTAATATAAGAACCATTAATATTAATCTTACATATAGAGTCTCTAGGTAAAGTCTGTTTTGTATTGTTTATTATTTGCCATGTAGTTTTAGATTTATTTGAAGATGTTTGTATAGCATAATTATTTTGAGCTCTTTGTGTTTGTCTTATTACCTTTTTGTATATGTTACTATAGTTTTTAGTAGAGCTATTTAGGGCAGTTTTGCTCAAATTTCAATAAGAGTCACTGGTTGGCAGCCAAAAGAGTTCTCCAATACTTGAAAGGTACAATGCACTATTCAATTACTTACAGTAAGAATAGTACTGGGCTGCACGGGTATGCAGATGCAGATTGGGCGAACTGCACCCTTACTCGTCACTCATATACTGGCTTTTTTATGAAGCTGTCCAATGGGCTGGTATCGTGGGAGAGCAAAAAGCAGCATACTGTGGCTTTATCGTCGGCTGAAGCTGAATATATGGCTTTAACGGCAGCTACAAAAGAAGCATGCTATCTTAGACGGTTCATTTCTGAATTCACTGGTAAGTTACATTGCGTTACTATACATAGCGATAGTCAGTCTGCTATTAAACTAGCAGTGAGTCCACCACAATCGGACCAAACATATCGACACTCGGTATCATTTTATTCGAGAAAAACTTGCAGATAATATTATTTGTTTGGAGTTTGTACCTACCCAAGAAATGTGGGCCGATACTCTCACAAAACCTTTGGATCGCCTTAAATTTGAGAGATGTGTATCTAATATTTTTATAAATTAGGTAACATTTGCATCAATCATGGTCATATAGAAATATCGTCAGTTTAAGGGGGCGTGTTAGAGTTTCTGGTAAACTGGCACGTATATTTTATATTTTTTATTTTCATTGTTCTATGTCTATATGACACATGTTATTCAAAACTACTTCCAAAATAAACACCGTATTATGCACATGTTTTCCTTCTATTATTATAATTATAAAAGTTGAAGATCATGTTGAATGTACTTATAGCTTCGGGTACTTTCGTTACACTTCTTCCTAGTCTGCGCGAACGTAGATTCCCGAAGGGACTTTTATGATGTGTAGTAATGTACCACCCAGTCTTTTTAGTAGACATATCCGTTTTTAGTACACGTCCGTCAGGGGCGTCTCTTGCTGATCTTTACAACCACATTCAGTCGGTATACTTTTTACGTAAATATTATTTCTTAATTTATTCATGTATCTTCTTCTTCTTCTTCAAGCTTTATATTAGTCCACTGCTGGACATAGCCCTCCCCTAATGAGCCATGTCTAAGCCTACGCAAAATAATTTTACCTGCTTTCAGTAGATAACACAGTATTATGAAGTTCATTCGGGTTCTATTTTTGTAGTAAGAGCTCGTTAACGACAAGATATATCGATGCAGGACTAATGACTTACAAATTGACAAATTTTGGATTTTCAATAATAAATTAAATTTGTTCCGATGAAACTCGCTTTTTTCAGTTAATTAAATGGACGAGACATGAAGGAAACGTTTTTATAAAATGTCTAATATTAATTTTTTGAGTAAAGTGTATACGAAACGGGATCTTCAGTCTTTTTTTATTCAGTCGGTAGGCTATCCATGTATCCATCACACCCTCGATCTCGGGCTTACAAAACATCTGAAAAGAAGTCTATGAAACCTAAATGAGCACTGTGCATTGTCAAAATCAAAATACTTTTTCTGCTTTCGCAATAATTCGTGAATCACAAAATTCTTGTAAGAATGGCGAGTAACTCCTTTCTATTAATTTAATAATTAAAAAAGTAAAGTGATCGCCGTTTTGAAAAATATATGTCAAGAAAAGGGCACAACAACCAAAAACAAAATTTATGATAATATTACGCAAGAAGCAAAACTTTGAAAACTCCCCTACCGTTCTTTTTTCGCTGTGTCTAACAGACAGACGGACGGACGGACGGACGGTCGGTCGGACGGACGAACAAACAAACGAACGAACGATGAACGAGCGAACGAACGAACGGAACGAACAAACAATCGAACAAACATATAACACATAACAGCTGACATCATGACAATTATATCACGATTGAACAGATATCAGATATCCTCAGAAAGAATGCCATAACCGCTACTTTTAAGTTTGATTTAACAGCTGAATGCCATTTCCTTCGTCCCTGGGGTATCTTTTGCCGCCCGCCACCGTAATTTAATTAGTGTAGTATATTTTCCTAAACAAACCTCTACACAACACAAACACTTACCACGGTCCCAAACTAGGTCGTGTCGTGTGCTATGGTAACCAGGCACCGACATCACAATCAGGGAAAAACACCCACAATGAAGCCATTTGTAGATAAATAGATAGAGAACACGTTATTGTACATAAAAAGGAAATTACTCAGATCTTTTTCAACCTTAGACTACAACCGCGACCGTATTACTAAGTCTTCTTTGTACAGTCGTGTGCACTAAAATGTAAAAACGTTAAAACGTTGTCACTTTAACTTCTTCTAGCTTGATGTATGAGATATTGACTATTTTGACTTTGACAAGGTACTAAAATAATACTTTCGTTTTTATTATCTTTTTATCACAAAACCCTTGCCTAGCTAAGAGTCTCAACACGACTGACACCTAAACAAGACATAACGATATTATTCAAATAATTTATTGTTTTATTTATTAACTCTGCCTAGACGGCGACGCTGGCCAGCTACTATAAAGAAGTATCGTTACAGTAATGAAGAGAATACATGCTAGTGCACGTGATGATACAAATCAAACATAACCCACGTTCTGGTAGTCAAGCGTATTAACTAAACCGCTAGACCAAAGTGATGGTCACTAAGAAAACGTTCCCTGATAACTATATTGTGTGTTCTGTATAACTTGTGGAATGCAACATGGCACTTGTAGAGATTGTCATTCGTTGTTGGTTTGCGAAAGACGCCCAGCTTTCGACAAAGTTGCTGCGGTGCCCGAAAACAAAGTGAAGATGTTCAAAAGTTCGCGCAACAGTAAAAGTGCAATGTAACGAGCACGAACCAAGTTTAAATAGACTCACAAATGTTACTCTACAACTCTGTAGTGCGTTTGCGAATGTTTCGTTTGTTTTCTTAGATCTCACGTCCTTTATAATAAGATAAGCTAAGAATATTCATTTTACACCAGAGCGTCCTATACTACGTTTGCCGAGTCACGGTCTCCACTCAAGAACACGTTTACTCCGACGGTTGTCGATTTTTCGCGTAGTGCAGGACGCCCTCCAACCAGGCGGGATGACGATCTGCGAAAAACTGCAGGCAGATGCTGAATGCGGCAAGCTGAAGACAGGGCGCTATCATGGCGCTCATTAGGGGAGGGCTATGTCCAGCAGCGGACTAATATAACCTGATGACGACGACGGTACACCAGAACAGATATTATAAAACATGTAAACATACAGATACAGAGTACAATTGACTGCCTAATTGCTAAAAGCATTTTTTCCAGACAACCTTATGACGGAAGGTTGCTGAAGGAATCATATATATTTATACTTTTTTTCAGTTCGTATTGGTTTATTGAAATCATAAAAATGGGTGTAATAAGGTAATTACGTTTTACCTAATAAATAATCGCGATTTGACCCGTTTAATATATAACTATGTATAAGTATCGCGAATCATAAAAAAATACTATATCTATCTATAGATATAGATAGATATAGTATAATACTAAGTAACTAATATTAACCAAGTAAACGTTACTTATTGCTTAATTTAACTAATTTTTATTGTATATAGCATAATGTACAATAAAGTTACACAAAAAACAATAAATGCTATGCCATTTTGTCCTTACGCTTACGTAAGCCATACATTGTGTACAGGCCTAGAAGCCTAGAAAAAAGCATTTTTCTTCATATGAGTTTATGTTAAATATTAGAATAAAACATGGTTTACTAATTAATGTACGTCCCACTGCAGGGCGAAAAAGCCTTCGCTCAGAAAGCGATATCGATATCAACCCTTGTATGTCCCCACTGCTGGGGCATGGGACTATTCCTGCATGGCAGGAAGGTTAGGTCATACTCCACCACGGGGGCCAAGTCCGGGTTGGCGGAGGATTGTAAGACAGTGGCGGGCCTTACTGTCAGAAGTTATCAAGCCGCCCATAAGGCCTCTGACATAGCTTAACGAGCTATTAGCTTAGCTGCTATTACCTACATGGCAGCCGGCACAAACGGCTTAACGTGCCTTGTGAAGCACGGAAGCGCTCGGAAAAAATGTCACTAGCGGTAGTCACGGGACGGTCACCCATCCTGCACCTGACCACGTCTGTGGTTGCTTAACTCAAGTGATACATTCCAATCACTCGGTTCGGCTAGGCAACGAGCGCTTCAGAAAGAGAGTTTGGACTTAATTACTACGCGTTCCTATCGCGGATTGTCAATTTCCAGCACTGAGGTACGTTAACACCTCAAACACTCAGGTTTCGTAGTAATAGTTATACATAGTATATACCCGTCTTTTCTTACTTACCTTGTAATCGATATTTAATCTGACCACTTTAGAGCGGGCTTGCCTAGTGATGTGGTTAAGTATATACAGTATTCTTATAGAACGTGAAACATACTGTGTAAAGAAATTAATAAATATACGTGTCAATCTCTCCGTTCAACTGTAGTAGAAAATTTCTAAAAGATGGTCTTCTCGCCAAAAAACTTGGTTTTAAAGAACAACATGGCAATGTTCCATACCTTCTCTAGCAAATACGTACTCGTATCTGGAAAAGCTAAAATTTTGGTTGCGATTGCATAATTAGCTTCTGTATGAGCATCTTTTTCCTTCCTAACAGAATTGTTTAAATATTGCCTTCATCCGGATCTACTGAAAACAACTACCGTAGCCAAACTCCGCGTCGGTACTCGATATCAACCCTTTGTATGTCCCAACTTATGGAGCACAGTTATCTTCCTGCATCGCAGGAAGGTTAGGTCATATTCCAGGTCCGGGTTGGTGGAGTATTTGTAAGACAGTGGCGGGCCATGCAGTCAGTACTAGAAATAAATTTAAAAAAAAACTCGTGGAAATTCAGTCCATCGCTTGTTCTGAACGTTCGTTGTTGTGGCTGAAAGACATTTTCATGCTGTGGGTGCATTCAAGCATCACCTCAAAAGTTTGCCTTTAAATCCTTGCTTTCTAAGCTAGCCAGTAGGATGTTATTGGGCATTCTGGACCAGCTTCCATTCGTTTGAGCTCACGACGCACCGCGCCGGTTGGCGCGGCTTGTCGCTCTCTCAAACTCATTACAGCTATTCCAGAATACCCAATAACATCGAGTGATTCTAATTTATAGTTTCAATAATTTTACGAGCAACCTACACAGTTTATGATAAATTCCATCAATGAAAACGAATGACACTAGGAAGCTTGAGTGAATGCAACTCACCATCATCTTGGTGGAGATAGGTCCGCATAGTCACTGAGTTGAATTAAATAAAGGATCCCCAAGCTCAACTGAATTGTATTTACCCACTAGCTATGTTTTGTGCAGTTTCGTAATATACTAGATAAAACAGCACACATTATTTGCGGTATCGGTTAGGTTTCCTCATTAAGACAATGACATGAAATATTCCAAGTGATACTTGTATTTACCCAGTCATAGTTTTGTGACCAGATTGGCTTCTCCCACTGAATGAGTTTAACACCACTGGTGTCTACTTTTCATAACAGTGACACAAAACTTTGCTTTTTCAACCCAGTTTGTTTTGTAGTCAGATTGACGTCTCCCACATGAACAAGGTACAACACCACAAATTTTGTTATCAGATTGACTTCCCGTGATGGCCCTTCATACAATAACATAAAAGTACAATTTCAACTTAATCATATTTTGTGGTCAGATTGACGGCTCCCACTGTTAGAAAGATTCAGCACCACAAATTACTTTGTGATCAGATTGACTTCATGTGATGAACCTTCTTGCGCAACAGTGACACAAAACATTTTCGTCTTAACTGTATTTTATGGTCAGATTGACGTCTCCCATTGTAAAAAAGGTGATTCCAACACAACAAAATTTTGTGATCCTTTTCATGTGACACAAATACTGGGTGATTGGCAGAACCAGGAAATACTTGTATTTTAGGCATATTTTATGGTCGGCACAAAGAATACCTTACTTTTCCCACAAAAATGTTAGTGATCAGATTGAAGTCTCCTGTTTATCGTTCACTACGGAAAACACAAAACATTGCACAGTAGGAAAAATGTACTTCTACAGTTACTTGAATCCTTGGGTATACTTAAGTAAAATCGTGAATTAATGATAATATCACTGACACATAAAAGTATACTTTCATTAATGGAAATCTATTTCCTACTAACGTGTCACTTTAGTTAACGCGAATGCGAATATGATAGGTGGCTGGCAGGGATTGTCAACCTTTAGCTGTTGACGCAGGAGTTATAAATTTGATACGAAGTATACACGGTGTAAGAAAAAATATGTTGTCAAAAAGTACAGTTTTATTTATAAAAGTTGGTTCCTTTGAACATTCCTTAAAGGTATTCCGGTAATAAAGCATTTTCCATGTTATTATTTTTTTAAGACTTGATGTTAAAGTATTTTAAGAAATCATGATTTTGTAAATACGACCGACAGCATTTTGTCTTTTTTTAATTGAAACTTGAAGATATTATTCTCATCCCATTATACGTAACTGAACCTATGCAGATAGTTTTATATTTTTTCAACAGTTTTCTAACATCAGTTCTCGTTCATTTTCTATCTAAATTTATCTGTAACATACAGTAAAATAAATACAGTAAATTTTACATAACCCATAAATAAAGAATTTAGAGGGGTCATAATATTTTAATGTATCACCTACATAAGAGATAACCAAAGGTTGACTATACTAGCTATACTCTAGTCTAAGATCCACACGGAAAAAACTCGTTGCATCAAAATATTTAGCTGTAGGTATCATTAATACCTAATGTTTGACTTTCACATAATATTGTGGAGTCTACCAAATGCTTTATAAAGAATACCTAGATAAGTATTATTTATCCTGAAATACATTTATATAGTAATTTCATCGATATCATACGATGTTTTCTATGGATAAGCTAGAGGAATTAATTATAATTTCCTATTTAGCTCATCATCCGATTTCTGGTAACTGGAAATAACAGTTTATTTTCTTCTGCTATAGTGAAATATTCACCCAATTCGAACATTATCTGATTAAGATCAAGAAAATCTAAAGTAAATTGCAACATGTGTATCTAGGACTATTTACTCCTACCTAGGTATGAAACCTACGAATTTGCTACGTTAACGTTATTGGATCCGTTGCAAGCTTCTGATTGCGAAACATCTTACCTACAATAATCGATATATTGGTCACATTATGTTGCAATGGCAACCAGCCACATTAACTTGAGCTATTAAATAGTGCTGACATTATGAGAATAACATATAGGCTTGACCTTGCTACCGGTCAAGATGATTTGGTTAAGTACCTACTTTTGAAGGCAAAGCAAAAATTTTGGGTGTTCGATACTAAAAAGTAATATGTATTACTTTTATCAACAATCACCTATATTCATACACCTATAAATAAAGGCGATTTTCGCATTTACTTCATTACAGTACTTGTAATAAAAAAACAACATACACATTTAGGATATAAACCTATAACACCCTGATTTATCTAAAATTCTCATCACTTCCGATAACGTGATAACGCTGTTCAGTACAGTCTCCGTGTGGTGTAATTATCTACGACTTCCTCGCTACCAGTCACTCCATCGGTATCAAAATGTTAGTAAGTATATTTATTTACATCCTAATTTTTTTTTTTTACGTGTTCCACTGACTAAACCGTATTAGTCCCTATATGAAAACTATGTCCCGAACTATGTCTAAAAAATATGTTCCAGTCACTACATTTATCTAGTATAGTAATTACAATACGGTGTATAAATCGTTTAGGTTAAATGTATAAGACTGGTATAAAACTATGTTATTATTATTTCAGGTCTGACTCCGAGTTTGAATTCTCTGGTGTACCTATTGCTGTGCAGTCGAGTAAGAAGCAAAAGACTCCAACCAGCTCCAAACGCAAAGCATCGAGCTACGTTGAGGAGACAGTTAGGTAAGAATACAATACATCTATAGTTTATTATAAATGATTGTACACTTTACACATCGTTTCAAATGACGATTCCCTCGATGTAATCAAGCTGTTGATGAAAATCTTGGAACATTGAAAGAGATAACAACTGTTTATTTGTTTGTTTCATAACTAAAAGTTGTTTATTCGTCTTAATAATTCAAACCATAGGTTTGACCCTTAAACCTTATTTTCTATAGCCTAAAGCCGGGGCCGCTGCACCATGTTACGCGTGTTACAAAAAACGTAACACTTAAATATAATAAAAGTGGGACATGGTATAACACGTTAGGTACTTGTTATATAACGTTACGTTACGTAACACGTAAAGTGTTAATACCACTCCCCATTTTTGTTTTAATAACGTGTTACATTTTTTGTAACACGCGTAACATGGCGCAGCGGACCCGGCTTAACATTGATCGTTACGGTAAATGTTTACATCCAGGGAAAAGTTTACTGGAATAGAATTAGTCTCGTTATATTATTCGTTGTTACGTTGTCGCGTCATTTGACTCTAGCACACCGCTGAGTCATTGAATCGTTGATTACATTGCAGGCATGTACTCGTAAAGGTTAACATGCTGTCGACTGTTTACTTTGCATCTTACTAGTCGTGGGTTCGATACCCGCTTCGCGTAGTATTTTTGTTTTCCATGTAAGATATGCTTATTAAGAATCACTTGGGATATTTGCTTATTAAGAATGACATATATGGGATAGATCAAAAGTAGATATGTACCCTTCATATTAAACTATCATCCACTTCATACTCGTTCAATGTATGTGTATCTCCTATAGATAGCCTACCCAATCGGAATATAGGTATAAGTTTATGAAGGTACTTATGTTTTAAAATATATTGTTCACTTTTACAGGTCTGCAAGCACCTTAAAGAAAAAGACGGTGGGAGATCTTTTCGGGATTTTGCGAGACGCAGAGAAGGTCGCTAAAGCGACTCCCGAGCAGCACCAACTGGGGTCGAGTCTAGTGACGCGGGTCGCCAATGGTCACGTTCGTCGGACAGCAACGACGGAAGGAGAATTCTATATAGAATTGAAGGTCTACAACACTACCGATGCTGCAAGTACCAACGTTCAAGAGAGGTGGAAAAAAGCGTTGATGGTAATAAAATTGCAGACTGATACGGACACACCGCACTGGGACGTATTACAGAAATTTATTAAACAAGTTTATTCACTGTATGATAATAGTGAGGCGAGTTTTTTTAGATTTTAGGCGAGACTGATCCGACTGACCCTTACTACTACGCGCAAAATATTTTGAGTGGGTTCGATAGTGATGTCGAAGAAATACGAAACCCGGCTCCATCAGACGTGGGGAAGCGGAAAAGTAAGACTTCAAGGAAACGGGTTGCAAAGGACTCCACGTCTACATCATATGTGGTTAGCAAGGCGGCAAGAAGAGGAAATCGGTTGATAAAAATAGAAGTATTCGACTTAAATGAGTGTAAGGACACAAACAGTGAAAGTGCGGTGTTAAGTGCCCAATATGTTGTGATAGATCCTGTAGACGAAATAATGGACATGGTGGAAAACGTAGTTAAGAACATTTCTAAAAATATGTGCAATAGTTATTAATTTCGTTTTAAATTAAAAATTAATTAAATAAAACATGTTTTCTTTTTTAAATACATTTACATTTATTTCTTACTTTCAATAAAAAAGTTACATAAATACTTGCTTATTCTAAATAAATTCTATAACATTATTTTCATAAAACCATTTCTTGACACATAGTACATTTTTCAACGCACATTGTTTGTGGTGAGAAAAACACGTAAAATTGCATACACTATATTTATCATGCAGGTATTTTATATTAGGACATTGATTTTCCTCGATATTAATAACACAACAATCACCACAAAGTTTATTTACCCACATGATTTTTTCTAAACCTTTTACAAAAATTTTCTTATTCCTCAATAAACTATAAATTAACCTATGAAATTCGCGGTAGTCAATAAAACCTTCACGCCAATAAATTCCTCTATTCTTTTCCAACCAAACAACTTGCTTTTTTTCGCTATCTGATAAAGTAGAAAATGGATAAGGAGGTTTTACCAAGTAGACCATAGTAAATTCTTTAGTAGCGAGAGCAAACTCTTTAATAATAAAATTATTTTTATAATCTCTAAATCCTTGTAAATCTACAAAAATATGTTCAGAATTCATGTTATTTTTTTAACGATGTTAGAAAGTGGTTTATATTCGATTACACAATCGTTTAGTATGAGGCAGTAAGCAGAAGTTTGATCTGGTATTTCTAAATCACTCTCTATTTCTACTCTAACATCAATGGGACCTGTCTTCAGGGTCTCATTTTGCCTGCAGCAATCTATTACAAATAATGGTGCTTTATCTTTGAAATCCTTCAGATTTAACAACGGCTCACACCGACGTCCATAGTAAGACTGTTGGAATCTAGCGTACTGCTCATATAATATCATATACCTTTCTTCAGTAAACTTAATATTGAGACTTTCATATGGAAAGTAAGTTGAATTTAAAAAAACCTTGACATCACGTACATAACAATGATCAAAGTGAGACATGTCTTTCATACCTAAACTTTTCCGATTAGTTTGTAAACCAATAATCACATAACGTGGTTTCTCTAATTGAGATGTGGTTTTTATAGACCAAGTATGTTTTGTAGTCTGTGGTAAAAGAGGGTATTCATAGAGATCCCAATTCCTAAATGCTAAACTGATAGGTCTATCTTTCTCCAAACATCTCAGCAAGTTAACTCTTTCACGATCAGATACTTTTATATGCGGTACTCTCCATACAATTTTGTTAATGGTTATGTCATCTAACACTTCATTAGTGGTTAATTTAATAGAATTAAGGTTTGTATTACTACGCAAAAGAACCAGCTCATGTTTACAGTTCATTATTATTTTATTATAATCTTCAGCGAAACCTAAAACTTTATTCAATGGGATACAGGCGGAAAAATTACCAGTAGTATTTTTTATTCCATCAATGTCCCACCCCCATAGCCGTGACATTTTTGATTCATTTTCATTCATCGAGAGCAATGATTTAATAGTAGTTGTGATCCCAGCATTTTTTATCCTATCAATTTCTACGCCATTTAGTTCATATCGAATGTCTTGGAAAAGAAAAAGCGCTGCATTATTCACCAACTCAATATTACTCACTCTCTCTTTTTTATCGCCATTTGGACGGTGCACTGTGATAGAACCTTCGATGTATAGTGTACTCTGTGACGGTAAGACGTATAAGTCTTGTTGATTGATGGGAATGCGTATTTCATCGTTTTTGTTAAAACTATTAATGTAGGGCTTATACGAATGGATTTGGTAGCTTTCAATGCTGTTGTCGTAGGCGAAAGAATCCAAGATATTTAAGATATTCATTTTATGACTTTTAAGTATCTGAGAAATTGTTTATTTTCCTTAGTCAGTTTTTTCTTTTTAGCAGGTGGTTTCTGTTGCGGTGGATGTGTTGTACTGAGATCTTTGGTTTCGGGTACCAATGTTTTATTTATGAAATCTATCATTTTCGTCTTAGGTGTAAATATAACTGTAGTTCTTCTTGTCGTAGATTTATAAGGTTGTTATTTGCATCCAAAATCCTTATATTAATCTCGCTAACTGTATTTTGATTTACTGGGAAATATATCAAATTTTTTGGGATTTCTATAATCCTGTACCCTGGCGGTACATTAGGTGCAAATTCGTAAATTATATGGCTAGGCTTCCCATTTATGTACGATCCGCTCACGATATCACATTCTATTCGAACGATGGTTGTTGGTAGAATGTTTACAGGGAAGAGAGACTCATGTAATATATTAGCTTTAAGAGTCTGATTTCCAAAACCCAATATCCTTCCGATTGAACCGGATTTCTCAAAATGAATATCTTTTGAACAAATTATTTTTGTGCTCAAAGTGTTATTGTTACATATCAAATTAAACGTACAGTCTACTAAATTTGTTTTTAAAAAGTCATTTATATCTAATAGCTCGTATGATCCTTCGGGTATTTCAATCATTTCGTTGTCGCCATAATGAAATTTGTTGTTGTAGCATTCTATGTTAGGAATCGAATTAAACGTCGAAAAAAAGATCAGCCCACATTCATATTCACCATCAAGCTGCAGAGCCGGCGAATAAAATGTTGACAAAGCTGGTTTACAACCGGTTATTGATAGCGTGAATGACATCGTAATAATGGTGAGAATAGTTTATGATTTCTTAATATAAATGTTTCAACCAGAATGTTTTTAAAAATTTTATGCATAAATGACCGCAATTATAGGTGTTGTTTTGTTGATAGTTCATATAACTATAATAAACGTTAGTGTTTTTTGTTAAGTACTTGATTAATTCTACAGGTGGTTTTAAACCATAACTATCAAAGTACACGCTGTAATTATTTATCTTAATGTAGGCTACCCAGTGAGTTCCCGGATTTATTGAATTATCTAGATTCAGGATAGCGCACTCGATGTTATTTGATTTGCTTGGTAAAGTGTCTCTCATATAGACACCTCGAAAGTATGGGATGTCCCGAGTATAATATATTAAATCTATATTACTCAGTGCTCGTCTGGGTAACCTTTTAACTAGTTTTTTGAAGAATGTACGCACAATCCCTTACCTGTCTTGTATGGTTTGATGTATAAACCTTTGCCTAAGGAGATCGATTCCATCATTTTATTGTGACGCACGGATTCAGAAAGATTTTTTTGGGCTGACTTGTAATCATTAACTGCTTTTGCTATTCCACCAATACCTCCAGCTAAAGAACCCAATGCTGATAGACCAGCAAAAATAGGAATGAGTGGAAGTATTCCTCCAGTTTTAGGGATGGGAATAATTCTTGGCAGCTTCATATTATTTTTCTTATGAAATATTTTTTTTGCTGCTAAGTATGCAAACTGAATAGCATCTTGAATATTTTTAGGTTTCTTTTTTTTCAGATGCGATTTTAATTTAGCCATAGAAGTTTTGAATGATTTAATTCCAGCACCCGATTTAATTTTTGCTTTCATTACTTTATTCACCAACCATGATGCAACTTTTTCACCTCTGCTAGCATCTTCTGATTTTAATCGTTGCTTTGCCATCTTTCTTAGCTCTAAGTCAGCCTTATGCCGATCTTCTAAACTTGAATACTTTGAATAAGCTATGTCGTGCAGCATACAAGCGCTGTCCAAAGGGTTTATGCCTTTATCGCCTCTTTGCAAACGTTCTTGTAATCGAGTACCTGGACCGCAGTAGTTGTAGCCTGGTAAGTGTAACTCTATTGGTAAATTATTGATTAAAGTATTGAGAAGTCCTTTCCCTTTCATAACTAACGATGTAATGAAAAATAAGTTAACTAATCTGTAGTAATATACTTCAATGCTTTATTATAGCACTTTTATTAATCCAACTATTTTCCTCTTGACCTAAGCCGAGCCATTTAACAAGATATTTGTTTCCCTTTTTTTTAATTACCTTCTCAACTAAATAAATATTGGGACAGCTAGTTTTTTGCAGTTCGTGTTCGTAAAAACAACCTTTTATTGGTATACAATGTTGATCTCGTATGTAATATGTTGTGGGTATAGATTTTATTACTTTTACAACAGTGAATAATTCGGTAGACCAGTTTGGTGTATATCCTTTTTGAAAATCTCCTTTGTGCTTGCTGATACGGACAAAGTCTCCAACACGAAATTTAATTTTCTTTGCAGGTAAGGAAGGTTGTGATTTGTTTATATTACATGCAACGAGTGATTCATTTAACTTGTTTATTTCAGACGGCATATGTTTTGTAGTGCGATGCATAGTATTATTATAGCTCTTAACTATATCACATAAAGGTTCTCCAATCCACTTATAATTTCCAAACAAGCTAAAATGTTTAAACAACTTGCTCTTCAAAGTTCTTATTAATCTTTCTACTATAGACGCTTTTTTTGTTGAATAAGTTGAATAATGATTTATTTTCCATCGGTTCGTAAGCTTCTGAAAAACGTCATTGTGAAATTCGGTACCCTTGTCGGTTTGTAAATTAGCAGGTGATCGGCCTTCTTGTAAAACCTTATCAAACGCTAGAGACACCTCAGTTTTTGTTTTATTCTTTAATGGAGCGATCCATGCGTATTTAGAAAAAGCATCGATGACTACTAAAATAAATTTGAATCCTTTGTTAACCTTCTGATAGTTTTGCATATCAATCAAATCGGCTTGCCATAAATCATCAATCCCTTTTAAAATAACAGAACGACGTGGGAAATTTCTTCTAGCTGCTTTATGGATTTCATTTACAACAGATTGTTTGCTCATGCTGGTTTCGATGAGTCTCTGAGTGCTACTATATGATCTTTAATAATATTACTCGCTTCTACCTTTGAACACTTCTCATCTAACTGTTTCTGTAGCAGTTGTATTTGAGTTTTTATACTTTTAAGTTCATTAATGAAATCTTGTTTTTTACAATATAATTTATTGTTTTTTTCTACATACTCCTTGCTAACAGCTTCATCTGCTGCTACAGCTAACGGTAATCCTCTCAATATACATTGTTTTAAGTCGTAAACTCCTGACTCATTTTTACTTAGCCCTGTGTTTATAGGAACCAAATTTAATGGATCTGACACACGCAGTCTTTTATGAACATGATGTCCAAATTTATCTATATTCATCTTGTAAATAGTGTGAAGGTTAGAGTAGAAATAAAATAAAATATAGATTACATAAGTATTTATTCATTTTATATCACACCACGTTTTTTCAGTTCTGTTAAAACTGATACAATTTCATCATCTAAGCCAGTATTACCGGCATCTTTCGAAGCTATTAATAATTTCAATGTTTCAACTAATTCGTTTGGATCATTCCAAAAAATGTAATCTACTTTGTTATCAACTTTTTTAAGCAATGATAAACCCTTTCCTTTGGAAACATTGGCGGAACATAATAAGGGTTTTACAATTTGTAAATACTTAAATCCTCTGTTGCTATTGATTGGTTGATTGGGATCATATTTACGTCGATGAGCGTTTGTGCTTATTAGTATAAATTTATAATTCCTTTTATCATCTTCAGTGATAATGTTTAGATCAGGATTTTTTTTGTAAAGTAATTCACTGAGTCCATTAGTTTTGACATACGAATGACCTGCTATTTCAAATGCATCATTAGTTATGGAGAGCGGTGCTGATCCTATCATAGGTTTTCCATTTTCCAATCTAATTCCATAAGGTACATCTTTGAATACTTCTGATGATAAAGACCATGACGATAAAGACTTTGCATTTGGTGTTGAAGCACCATCCGAATTTGTTTCAAAAAATATGTCACTCATGTTATTTCTAAGACTTTGATTCAGTTCAGAGTCACTTATGTTATCATCGCTGTTACTAGCATTCGATACCTCTTGGAGTGATTCCCTTGAAGAGCTAATTTCAGAAAATTTTCGTTTCTTCGTAGGTGTAGACTGTCGTGCTAAATGTTCAAGCGAATCAACATCTTCATTACTTAACTGTTCTTGATACGGGGTTCTCGTTAGCTGTTTAAGTGGATCTGTTACTGGTTTGAACATAGTTTCTAATGCCAACTCAGAATCCATTTTAGTATTTTTCATGTTTTGAACCTTCTTTTTAACAGCCTCAGCAGACTTAATTATTTGTTGTTTAATTGATTTTTCATCACACATTTTTTCTTATTTTACAACTACTCGCATATAAAGAAGATAAGAAAGTGGCTTCTGATTTAAAAAAAACGGCATTTATGTATCTCACTCGTCGAAAGTAATAAAGGTGTCGAATTTCATTCTGTAGCATCCGTTATTTCTTTGACAGTCTTTATTAATCACTAAATAGCTAAATGTATCTTTCCAAACTTGTGAACAAAGTTCGCGAAATTGATGCCAAGGCATATCAGTGTTCACATGTTCATCATAAATATGACGTAAGTTAATATCATCCTGTTTGAATATGATGAGTAGATTTGCATTGTCGCGAACCAGTTGTTTTGGGACTTTGCTATAAGTTTGGTTCAAATAAAAACAGTCTATATTTTTATGTCTACCCATGGCAAAGTAATCACGAATGTTATTTTGATTTTCACAGGCAACATCGTCGAAAATAATGACAGAATTTTGAGACGCTAAGCTTGGATTTAAGACTTCTTTGTTATCGCGATATTTATAATAACGTATTCCTGGAACGAGATTCATTACCTTCTCTAAAAATATGTATTTTGGTTGATACAACGTTTTCGAATAAACGTACACGTTACGGAAATGTAAACCATTAGGATGTAAAAGTAACCCAAGGACTAAGTTTGTTTTTCCGCAGTTAGACGGTCCGCAAACTATACAACGGATGGTGTTTGGTAAAAGCTTTCCGTGACGATATGTATTTTTTTCAGATCCTACATCAATATTCTCAAGATTTAGTGATGTAGGTTGTTTAACAAATTTCATTTTTGGAGAAATATGTTACCAGTGATGTCCTCATTACTGAAATGCGATCATCACGATTAAACTTCAGTATTTATCTGTGTTACTAACATCATTTCATTTCCTGCCGCAAGTAAAATTCAGAATCAATCAATATTATTGGGTATTCTGGAACAGATGTAATGAGTTTGAGTGAACGACAAGCCGCGCCAACCGGCGCGGTGCGTCGTGAGCTCAAACGAATGGAAGCTGGTCCAGAATGCCCAATAACATCCTACTCTAGCCAACTCCATGTATACTCAGTACATAAATTCCTAGGATTCAAGCAGCCAAACAAATTTAAATTATACATACCTCCACCAAAACCGTTGTTTGTATTGATAAATAGAATAAATAAAGTCACTTAAATTCACTGGGCCATTCCAAAATACAAATTACCAGCTGAATGTTTTATAACATTCTGAAAGTTCACTATATTATGTTATTCCAGGAATGCGTTGAGCTCCGTTTTGTATTTATCTACTTTAAACATTTAGTTCACTGAATATAACTGAGCAAAGGTGTCAGTCGATAGAACGGGTCACTAAAGGGAAACAAACACATCTACACTAAAACAAATATAGAGTCATGGAGTGTAAGATCCTTTGGCAAAGGAACACGCTCTTGATGAGCGCAGAAAATGTTTCTCAATTGGACCGACCCGCGTTCCGAATTTGGCAACAAAACTCAGGGTCCCGAATGTCCCTACTCTGCATCTAAATGCGCGCCTTATGCATTACAGAACGTTATACAGAATTAATATTTTAAAGACGAAAGATTGTGAGTGTGTATATTTGTTACTTCTTCACGTCTAAACGGCTGGAGCGCTTTTAATAAAATTTTGTATGGAGTTAGCTGACACCCTGGATTACAAAGATTACGTTTTACTGCGGGAAAATAACTAATTCCTATGGGAAAATTGTTACACCGCGGGTAACACCGCATGGCGCACCTAGTAAATAAAAATCGTTATTTCCATGCGCAAAATGCTATTTCCCAAAACCGTTCCGCCGTCTTCTCAATAGGGATGTCGTGGGTTCAAACCCCGGCATGTACCACTTCTGAGACTGTAAGTTATAGTACCAATACCACTTGCTGATGGTTCAGGAAAACATCGTAAGGAAACTCTAGTGTCTAAAGTAATGCGGAAATCTCAGGTCTTACTGAATAACTATGCCATTTGCCGTTGCTAGGAGAAGCAAAATAAAAACATAAAAAATAAATTTTACAGAACGAAACAAAATGATTTTGTGTAAACTCCGAGATAAACGATTAAATAAATTGACTTTGTACATTACATACATTCACTCCTGTATCCCTTAGCATTTACACCAGGGTTTGCTACTTGTCTCAGTCCTGGTAACTCCCTTTCTTTCTCTGTAGACTTTCTGTTTCTAATCACAATCTATAAAAAAACATTTGGAAAACTTGTTGTTTGTTATTATGGTTTTTTTAAAATAAAATCTTTAAATACAAATACAACAAAACGGGATTTTGCGACCAACTTTAAAATGTCTGTCATGAACGATGGATATGTTTTAAAAAAGTGTACATTATATTTTTTGTTTTTTATTAATGTTCAGACTTATGAATCCTCAATCCTTAGTAGAGGCCCGAGTCGCCTTCTATTTCTCTAATTAAACGGGGATCAGTCGTTGCGGCTAGTGAACTACGTAAACCGTGAATGTTTCGTTTTTGGTTTCAAGCCAACTAAGCCGCTTGCTTGGCGCACTGATCGTATTGTGTTTAGCGGTGCTATGTATTTAAATGTCTTTAGATAACTACCGCTTTTACGTGTAGAACGGACTATTGTAATGTTTGGATTGACTTTTCTACATTTTCACATGTTTTATTAATTAAAACTGTTTTTATACGGATTTATGCTCGTTTAGTACAATTTTCCGACGTTTCGGCACTTTTTCAGGTGCCGTGGTCCCGGATGACTGTAATAAAAATAAATACCTACCTATAATTTACAAATAAAACACTAATAAAACATAGTATTTTCTAAGGTTAACACGAGCAGTTGACATAATTAAAACTGTTTTTATACGGATTTATGCTCGTTTATTACATTTTTACAATTTTCCGACGTTTCGGCACTTTTTCAGGTGCCGTGGTCCCGGATGACTAAGGTGACGGGCGTCCTTTAGAAAGCATTAACAGTTAGTTCATTTTTGCCAAGGGTAGTAAACTAACCGTTAATGCTTTCAAAAAGACGCCCGTCACCTCAGTCATCCGGGACCACGGCACCTGAAAAAGTGCCGAAACGTCGGAAAATTGTAAAAATGTAATAAACGAGCATAAATCCGTATAAAAACAGTTTTAATTATGTCAACTGCTCATGTTAACCTTAGAAAATACTATGTTTTATTAGTGTTTTATTTGTAAATTATAGGTAGGTATTTATTTTTATTACTTTATGTTAATTAGATTTTAGTTCAGTTATTAATTTAGTATCACTTTAGATGTTTTGTTTTAATATTTAGTAGGTAGTAAATATATCAAATCAAATCAAAATAGCCTTTATTCACCAAATATTACATTTAAAATTATTGCTAACATTTTCATGCATTATGATTAGTAATAGGTATTTACATAAATTTAAATATTTTGCATCAAAATTCATTACATTCATTAAATTCAATTACATTAATTATATTCAAAATTCGACATTACATTTCATAGGTATTAAATTAAATTAGCTACAATGAATTAAATAAAATTAATTTGAATAATTTTGTTTTGTTTTATTTCATTTGTATATGTATTTATTTGGGCTGTCCTAGGACATAGGCCTCCTCCAAGCTTTTCCAAGTGTCTCTGTCTAGAGCTAGCCTTCTCCACCCTACCGGCAAGTCATCTTCCCACCTTTTCTGTGGCAGGCCACGTTTCCTTTTCCTATCTCTTGGGTACCATTCTGTGATTCTCTTGCTCCATTTATCTGCTGCGTCTCTCATCATGTGGCCAGACCATCGCCATTTTAACTGTCTTATTTTTGTAATAACATCATGAATTTTTGTTCTCTTCTGAATATCTCTTATTCGTTGCTTATCTTTAAGTTTTATGTGAAGCATACTTCTCTGCATTGAGTTCTGGCATACCTTTAATTTAGTCTCCATTTCTTTTATGGGATACCATGTTTGGCAGCCATATGTTAGGGCGGGTAGGATGCATGTGTTGTAGAGTTTACTTTTTTCTGCTATAGGCACTTTTTTGTTTTTCATTATATTCTTCATCGACCAAAATTTCTTCCAAGCGTTGTTTGTTCTTCGTAAAATCTCTTTCTTCATTGAGTCTACTGGGGATATGAGTTGTCCAAGATAAATGTATTCTGATACGTATTCTATTTCTTTCCCGTCTGTAATGATTTGTTCCTGGTTACTATTTGTCATTAGCTTGGTTTTTGCAGTGTTCATTGTTAGTCTAGTTTTCTTGCTTTCATTTGCCAGTTCCTGTATCATTGTTTCCAGTGATGTGGGGTTATTTGCAAAGATGACTATATCGTCCGCGAATCTTAAGTGATTTAGATGGGTTCCATTCATGACTAGGCCATGGTTTTCCCAGTTTAACTTCCTAAATATACCTTCCAGGGATGCTGTAAAAAGTTTGGGAGACATTGGGTCTCCTTGTCTCACTCCTTTCAGAATTTTGAATATTTCTCCTTCTTTTTCTAGCTTTACTTTGGCCTTGCTGTTTTTGTAAATCTCTCTAACGTTTCTGATGTATTGTGTGTCTATCCCTTGTTCGTCTAGTGCTTCCCATAGATTTTTATGTCTTATAGAATCAAATGCTTTGTTATAGTCAATGAAAGCTATATAGTATGGACACCCATATTCATTGCATTTTTCTATTACTTGACGTACAACGTGAATATGGTCTATAGTCGAGTAGTTCTTGCGAAATCCTGCTTGCTCTTGTGGTTGGTTTCTTTCTAGTTCGGCTGACATGCGTCCCAGGATTACTTTTGAAAAGATTTTGTAGAGATTGGTCATTAGACTTATGGGCCTGTAGTTTCCTATTTCGCTTTTGTCCCCTTTCTTGTGAAGGAGTATGATGGTTGAGGTTGTCCATTGCTTCGGTATATCTTCCCGGTACATGATTTCGTTGAACAATTTTGTTAATTGTGGGAGTAGCACCTCAACAGATCCTTTTAGTATTTCGTTACTAATCTGGTCTTCTCCTGGCGCTTTACCCACTTTCTGCGATAGTATTGCATGTCTTATTTTGCTATCTAGGATCGGTGATATATGTTCTTGAGCTTCGTCTTCGTCCAGTGTGTTTCTTTCTTCGCCGTTTTCCTCTGTATCTTCATATAGTTTACTGTAAAACTGCGTCGCGCTTTCTCTTATTTCTGATCTTGATGATATAATTTGCTTTCTTTCTCTATTTGTATGATGTTTGCTATCCATGTTGTTTTTGCTCGTAGGATCTTTAAAGCTTTCTTTATTCCTCCTGTTTTTCTTATTTCGTTTCTTATAGTTTCTAGTTGAGTCTGTTTTCTATGGTTTCGTATTTTACGTGTAATGTCTTTACTGATTTGAGTGATTTCTTTGGCTTTATTTTTCCTGTCGGAGAACAATTCTGTTCTTTGTTTTATTAGTTCTTTGGCTTCTGTGCCGACTTTATCCTTTCTTTGGCTACATAGGTATCTTGTGGCAAAGTCCTTTAATGTGCTTTCGAGGGTGTCGTATCTTTCTTGAATGGTTTTGGCATTATCTACTATTTCCATGTTAGTTTGAAGTTCTATTAAGAAGTCTTTCGGTATAGGTATTATTACTTCACAGCTCTTTCTTTCTATGGTTTTCCTTTTAATTTTTGGACCCTTGTTGAGTATTTTTGTTCTCAACAGTCTGTGGTCAGTGTGAAAGTTAAATTTGTTGACAGTGTCTACATCGAGGAAGCTTTCAGGGAGATTTCTTAAGATAAAGTCAATCACGTTGTAGGTCCTACCATCTGGAGCGGACCATGTCCATTTCCGCTTTTCATTTTTTTTGTAGAAGCTGTTCATTATAAATAGTCTATGTTCTTGAGCAAAAAATACTAGTCTTTGACCATTATCGTTTCTTTTGCCAGAACTGTGGTTTCCTACAATAGTTTCCTCATCACATAGTTGTTTTCCGATTTGTGCGTTGAAATCTCCCATCACAATTACATTCTTTCCAAGATTGCTCATGATCTCATTCAGGTCGTTGTAAAATATGCCTTTTTCTTCTTCCTTAGCCTGTTCTGTTGGTGCATATGCTTGAACTATGGACCATATATGTTTGTAACCTGTTAGTTTGAGACTCAGCATTGCTATTCTGTCAGATTTCCCAGTAAACTTTTCAATATATTCTTGCATATTTTTATTTAATAAGAATCCTACTCCATATTTTCCTTGCTGTTCTCCTTTGTAATAGAAGATATAGTCTTTGTGATCTTCAATTTCTTCTCCTATTCTGCGAACTTCGCTTAGGCCTATAATATCCCAGTTGATTTCTTTCAGTGCTTCTTCTAGTTCTATGAGTTTCTCGTCTGTTCTTAATGTTCTTGTATTAAGTGTAGCAATAAGAATGTTATTTTTCCTTTCTGGTTTTATTATTGTTTTATTTTTCTGATTATTTGCATAGCATTCTGTTTGTTCTTTTGTTTCTGTTGGTTCTTTTGTTTCTTGAATAGTAGTGAGCTTTGAGGG
Organism: Yponomeuta sedellus; assembly: GCA_934045075.1. Lineage (NCBI taxonomy): Eukaryota > Metazoa > Arthropoda > Insecta > Lepidoptera > Yponomeutidae > Yponomeuta > Yponomeuta sedellus. Next base: position 11,261,081 of record OW203741.1, on the reverse strand, counting down.
TTTTAGTCTACTCTGCCCGCGGGGACCAGCCGTATTGGGAGTGGTATGGTTATGGTTGTGGTTTGTTTGTATTTTAGGGCTCTTTATTGGTTGCTACTTATTTAGCAAGGAGTAAGATTTGGCTCTCATCACAGAAAACGCATCCACCCTGTTTACTTTGGAGGCTGGTATTGTTTCAGATTCATTTTCATCTGGACCCTGTGTAGTTTCAGTCATTGGTGGGGTGGTAGTTTTTCTGTTTCTTTTTTCAGCATCCTTTGTTATAGGTAGCACGACCAATTTGTCGTAATTTATGAAGGCGGTATTTCCCTTTCTTTTTTCGATTTCTACTTGTTTGTTTAGCTGCCTTCTCACTTCTATGATTTCTTTTGGATAGTCTGGCTTAATTTTTATTTCATTTAGCATTCTTTTCTTTTGCATAATTAATTTTTTTATGTTCTGTGACATGAGACGTACACAAACCGGTCTAGGAATTTCTCCATGTCCAATTCTATACGTAGCGTCGATATCTCTTTCTTCCATATTTATTCCAGTTTCATTGTTAATAATATCTACGATTTTTTTTCCAATATTTTCATCTTTGTGTTCTGGTAGTTGGTATATTATTATATTGTTTCTTTTTTTGTCCTTCTCAAGGTTCAAAACGGATTTTTCTAATTTTTCGACTTTTTCTCTCAAAACGATGTTTTCCAGTTCGATTTGCTGTAGTCTTGCCTCGAACATACCCTTTAAAGAGTTAGTTACTTCGTGTATTTCCTCTGCCTGCTGGTCCAGTTTCACAGTAAGTTTTTCCATAAGTAGATCAAATTGCCGCTCCATTTTTGTTTTTGGGATAATTTATATCTTTAGGTATGGTATCACTATTTTTTTTTTGTGGCAACACTAATTTCTCGTTTCAGAATGTGAGTGAAAGTCTGACAGTTTATTATTAAGGGTAGGTAGTTAATCTTCTGTGGTTTGTAATTTATTTTGAAGACAGTGTGAATTCTTTTTTTTTACATGTACCTTCAAGTTGTTTGGTGTTCCACGTTTTGTGATTTTCAAATGCCGATAATTTTCTTTTTACTTGCTTCTAAGGTGAATCTCCAATATATGGTGCAATACGCAGTTTTAACTTTCCGGTGTTGTGGAGTCCGTGATCACTTTGTGTCTTTTGGTAGTTTTTGGCTCTAAGTTTCGTAAGAGTGCAAGTTTTGGATGTTTATCACTTGACAGCTGTCACAGACCATATATTTAGTAGGTAATATATTGTAATAAGTAATTACATAATAATGTCTATATTGGCTATCTATTGACCTAGGTACAGGGTGGTAATTCGAGAAAGGACTGTAAGGGGAGCAACCTCAACTGAACCATCGTAGCCACAGTGAAACAGTATTTGAGTATTACTTATAATTTTCCGAGTAATTACAAACCACAATTCCTGCATTACAACTCCACCGAACTGCGATCCCCAACCTGCATGCCCAGCGTGGGGTTTATGGGCATTACCCCCTATGATAGCACAACGTGGCGCTCTTTAGGGGAGGGCTATGTCCAGCAGTGGACTAGTATAGCCTGACGATGACGACGACGACAAACCACATGTTTTTTGATATTTATTTACGCATAGTGCAAAGGCTATACTTTACTTTAGAGAAGGCCTGCTCTACTTTTACTTGAGATCACTTTTAGTGATAAGGCCGACGTTTGTTTTTCTTACGTAGCTTATGATCGTCCCACTGCAGAGGCTTTCTCTCATGTAGAGATGCGAATTGGCAATTTCAAGCGCTGTTGTACTTAAATACCTCAGACGCTCAGGTTTCCTCACGATATTTCCCTTCACTTTTAGCGAGCGGTATTGCTACTATAACTCTTCACAAATTTACGTAACATAGAAAACAAACACATTAGTTCATGCCCGCACTAGGAATCGAGTATCTCGCTTGCGAGTCTATTGCCCTACCCACTGAGCCACCGTATCGCTTTAACATTAACATTTACATTAACATTTATATACAAGCACATACATTGCTTCTGGCCCCACACTATACCCTGTGTCGTGGGAACCAGAAACAACGACATCACAAACATGTAAACATACAAGACCTGGGTTTTTTTTGTTCCCAGCCGGGACTCGAACCCGGGACCTCTTGCATGGTAGTCAGACGCTCTACCGCTACGCCACAGAGGTAGTCAAATTCTTTGCCGTTTGTGTTATTATATTTTTTTTATTGCACAAAAGATAGAAATCTGTACTCTTGGGTTAAGAAATATGTGTATTATTTCCTTTTTATGTGCACTCAAGTGTTCTCAGCCTATCTATCTTTCTTTAGAACAAGCCTGCATTACGCTGTTTAATGTGAGTGGCAATTTAAGCTTTACTTACTTTTATATTTGCTGTTAAAGAGATGCAAATTGTGAAGATACAAAGATTGATTTCACCCAAGACACAAGTTTACCGCCTCAAAAATTTCCATGGCCAACGCTAAAGCGCTATTCAATTAATCAACCGAATACGCTGTTTCACTTCCGACGTTGCAACCAGAACTGGTTACAGGTAAATTAAATGTAAATCAGTTTAAAGAGCGTCGCTGTCACCGATTGATTTATGATAACAAATTACCTTAGCGTAGAATGAACCCTGCCTGCCGCCCGCTCTAACTTTATTATCTAACAAATTAATGTAACTCAATAGAGAATTCCTTCAGGGAGGGCCACTGGAAAATCTTCCTTCGTTTCACCATAACAAACAAATTGTATTAATCCTGACTCTCTTCCTATTGCGTAGCGCCACTCAAAAAGAAATTAAAAGTTACTTTTAAAACACTCGTTTAAGTCCATTCGACAGTACGTTCATTTTTCCACTGACAATCTAATGTCGACTATTTTTTAAAATTAGCGCTCATAAGATAAAATAAAATATTGTATCAAAGCCGGTCAATAGTCGAGTTAACCCAACGAATACTCGTATTGACGTATGTAAGGCATTTTATACGCCCCTCTGTACTCGTATTATCAAAGCTAAATTCAATGCGAATTTGCGATTCCATCAAGAATAAGGATAAGTCCATCAAGGATAATTGCTTCAAAGTTAAAATTTCACATATTATCATGAATGAATACTTGATATGTTTAATAAATTCTTGCTTGGAATCAGCAGCGTTTTATAAATATTAACAAAAAATTGTGTTACATATCACAGATTATACATAGTCCAATAAAATTACATAGGCAAAAAAACTTGGCTGAGTAAAGTTTTCGACTGGAGACCACGAACTGGCCAATGCAGTGTAGGGCCAAGATCTGCGGCAGTTTGTTCGTAGCAGCTGGAAGAAAAAAAAAAGTGACGTGCCTCAATAGAAGCGTATGAACAGCCGTGGAGAATTGTGCGCGTATGGATTCAAGCGATAAGTACAATAGATTTTATAACTAATATAGCGTCTACAAATTAGTTAAAGTTAATAATTATCTGTTTTGTGTTTAATTTGATTTTACGAGTACTTAAATGAATGATGAATGAAATGAATGAATGAAAAGGTTTTATTTAAAGTAGCGCAGATACTGCGGCTTAATGTCCATTTCAACATCTAGATCATTTTGGAGAAAAAATTGACAAAACTTAGTCTTTTCAAATTCCTTAATTAACTGAGTTTACACAATTTTTACAAATCTCATGCATTTTACATGCTTGAATTCCAGAATTCATTGTCATCTAAATAATCTTTAATATTATAATAGCTCTTTTGGCACAAAGTGTACTTTACACATTTTTTTAACCTCGCTTCAGTCAAACTTAATATCTTCAGGGATATTATTATAGAAACGTATACAATGCTCCATGAAGGATATATTAACTTTTGCTACCTCAAATATTGGGATCAAAAGTTTGTTTATTTCTAGTATTTACATTTTGTTGAAAAATGTGGAACGCTTCACGATTTCGCGTGTCATCCTTGCGCAGGGGTAATGCTAATCTTCCCTGTATCATTCCAATTTTAGTATATGTACTGCCGAAGCAAGTACGTATCGATAGATGATATAATAAAAGAAAAAGGACAGACATGATCAAGAAAAATTATCAACAGAAGAGAATGGGAATACTCGGGGAAGGCCTTCGATCAGAAACGGGCAGCCGACTGAATAAAATATAAAGTAATAATAAATATTGTGAAAATATTAATTGAATCATTAGAAAATATTTATTGTAGAACTAGCTGACCCAGCAAACTTTGTACCACCTACCAACTGTCTTTTTCTCCGTAAGAACCATCCTAGAACTTAAAGAAATATTGTAAAAAAAGAATTAGTAAAATCGGTTCAGCTGCTCTCGAGATTTGCGCCTACCAACACATGTAGCGATTCATTTTTATATCATAGATAATCAATAAATTAAATCTTTGAGAAATAATGAAAGCAATGAGCATGGCATATAACATTATTAACGTAAAGTAGAAAACATAAATGTTATTAATTTTTAACAGGCAAATAAAGGCTTATTTAACATATAATTATGTATTTTACTGACCGATCTCGTAATTGCCTTAGGTGTAAGCCTTGCCGTGAGGCGAGTAAGTATATAAATAATATTAAGTACTTTTTAAACAGTATGTAATTCGCACAGGTGTTATACCAGCAGTATAAAAAACGAATCATTAAAACAATTAAATCTTAACCTTTCAGTCATCTCATTGATCTTCCCATTTGTGATTGTTCATTTGTCCGAAAACATTGTTGAATCTTGATGTATAATTTCCCCTAGCCCCTTAACCCGCATGCTTGCAAAATTTTAGCAAATTAACTTTAGTGAAGATGTACATCTGTGACCTCTAGCCGAACCTCTCTAAGTTGTGTGCTTAGGCAAATTATTGGCCGATATTGATGATGTGAGTGCTACCGACATTTCCCTCGTAGCTCGGCTTTGAGTCAGGCAACGTTGTGCCACCCCTAAAGTCGCCAACTAACGGAGCAACTGTTAGTTCACCTCTTCACGTAACTTGGTCACATGTGATTAATAATAGCTAATAGCATTGGAGTTACTTGAATGTTATGGTGGTCTTAGGCGGACGGGCTAATGGAAGTTATGGGTAAGGGGATGACGCTTTGTTGTTGTTTACTTCAAACTTTACGTGCGTCTAACAGCCCTTTCACACTAGCTACGCGAAGAAAGCTATGCGGTTGCGCAGCGAGCTCGCGGCGATTGCATAGCGATTGCGCGATGAGCAGGCCAAACGACAAAATAACAACGCTGCGCCTTCGCGGGGTGCTCACCGCGTTTTGGACAGTGCGTAGCAAAATGGATTAATCAGACGCGGAAATACTACTGCTGGCTTTGTAATTTTGAATACGCAGATAACAAAAGCAGATACAAGACAATAACGAATCTGATAGCATTCACTATCAAGTATTGGTTGGAAGAGACCAATTACTATGTATTCGCTGTAACGTGATGATTTCAAATTTTAGTTTTAAATAACTTTGTATCTTGGACCGATATTAAACCGATGATTAAACCGTTAAATATGCTACACCCACTTACACATGCATCATTGATGTGACTTAAGTGGGACAGGTCGGACTGTGGAACGCAATAGTACAAAATATCTTCGTCAACGCCGATGCAGCCGTGGCGGCATAGCGTCGCTGCGGTGTTTTCGCGACGACTTACTCGCTGTGAAATTGCAACGAGATCACTGCGCAATCGCTTCGCTACCAGACCGCACGCAAATTGCTAGTGTGATAGGGCTCTTAGGTATAATCCTTTACAGTTCTTCAAAGACTAACGTCTTGACTACATTTAAACTTTCACGTAGTAAACTCGAGAATCTCCAAAGCCTTGTAGGTCCCCACTGCTGGGGTACGGGTTTCTTCTTGCAACGCAGCTAGGTTAGGCTACACTCCATCCCGGGGGCAAGTCCAGGTTGGTGGAGGATTGTAAGACAGTGGCGAGCCTTTTGTCAGATCATGCCACCTGTTTGTAGTGAAAGAGGCTTTCAAGGTATTTAAACGTTTAATTATCGAGCACAGTACTGTGATGAACAGACCGATTGTAGAAGAGAAAGAAAAAGTATTGCTATCACAAAATTTTATGTTTTCTACCAACATAAACTGCCAGCCAGGCTATCTTAGGCTATCTAATGGCGTTAAAAAAAAAAGAACAATAGTAAGTTGAAACATTTGCATAGAAACATAGCGGCTGAAGCCGGTTAAAGTATTTACTTAACGTATTTCAAGAAATGCTTGACATATTTTACATTTCTATCTTAATTTTACATTTAGTGAATATATATCCTATCCTAATCATAGGTACTAACATAACAAATATCTTAACTTTATTAATTTAGCGGATAGGTACCTATGTATCAAAACAAAAACTTAATATATTGGTAATACAGCCACTTTATTTATGGCCCTTCTATGGCAAGAAGTGGAAGTTTTAACTTCAACCACCCGTACATGACCATCATCACCTTTAAACACATGCGTTATCCTGGCCACAGGCCATTGCAATGGTGGACAGTTATCTCCTATTAATAACACTAACGCTCCCTCTTTTAGATTCGCATTAACGTTTTGCCACTTTGGCCTACTAAGCATTTGAGACAAATAAGCTTTATGCCACACGCGCCAGAAATCCTGTTGTATTTTATTACATTTTTTCCAAAAACGCAGTGAATTAATATTAGAGGCAGTTATTTCTGGCTCGGGGGGCGCAGTTATGGACCTGTTCAGAAGGAAATGGGCCGGTGTCAAAAAGGAAAAATCTGTAATATCATTTGAAAGTGGAGTGATTGGCCTCGAGTTGAGAATACCTTCAACTTGTATTATTATAGTATTAAACTGTTCATACGTAAGAAGTAGATCGCCAATGACACGTTTAAAATGATATTTCGCTGATTTGACCGACGCCTCCCATAACCCACCAAAGGTCGGGGAATAACTGGGTATAAAATTAAAATCTATACCTTTACATGAACAATAATCTTTTACAGTATCAAGATGCTGCTGATACTTATGAAGCTCATACAATTGCCTTAATTGGTTATTTGCACCTTTAAATGTAGAAGCATTATCACAGTAAACAGTCAGTGGCATGCCTCGCCTAGAACAAAATCTTTTGAAAGCGGCTAAAAAGCAATCCGTGGTAAGGTCTGAAACTAATTCGATGTGAACACATTTGGTAATAAAGCACACAAATATACATACATAGCCTTTGCTAACATATGACCTTCTAATGGAGGATTGTTTTATTTTAAATGGTCCACAATAATCAACACCTACCTTATTAAAAACTTTATCTTGAACTACCCTATCTCGAGGCAGCATACCCATAAGTTGCTTAGCACTTTTTGCCCTGAATCTAAAGCAGCGGACACACTTATTAATTATACTTTTTACAAGCACTGTGGCACCAACTATGTAGTATTTATGAGCTAGACTTGAAAGTGTCAGTCTTAGCCCTGAATGCATCAATGACATGTGTTCATTTAGAGCAATAAGTTTAGACACATGACAGTTTTTTGGCAAAATGATGGGACATTTTTGAGAATAAGGGATGTTTGCCTTCTCCAGTCTGCCTCCGACACGCATGCAACCTACATTGTCAAGGAAGGGGTGCAGTTGCTTTAAGCTAGTTTTGATTGGTTTAGAATTTTGTAAACAACTGATTTCTTCAACAAAATGCAATCCTTGCACCTGCTTAATTATGACAATCATGGCCTGCCTGAATTCGGAGGCAGACAAGTTCCTAGCTTGTACCCTTTTCTCTTTTGCTACCCTGCAATTTTGTATAAATCGCAATACATAAATTAAAATTCTTTGTATTTTTACAATAGAAGAATATTTTGACATTGGGATCACCTCCTCAATTACATTGCAGTTTACACTAATTGCCATTTCATGAGGCATATCGACTGATTCGCAAACTGCGCTCTGTGGAACAAATTCGAGAGTTCTTGCTTCCTTGTGTCCGTGCCACCACAGCGGATGGCTTTTCAATTCTGATGGATTCAAACCACGCGACAAACAATCAGCAGGATTGTCTGTTCCAGCTATGTGGAACCAGCTGCAACCCTCAGATAGGGTTGTTATCGTCTTGACTCTGTCATGAACATAAACTGGCCCTTTTTCAGGCGCATTTCTCAACCAGCAGAGCACAATTTGTGAATCAGTATATAATATTTTTCTATTAAATCTAACCTTGCTTATAGTAGGACTGACCTTGGCATATAACTTGGCTAACAAAAGGGCAGCATTGAGCTCTAATTTTGGTATAGTAAGCTTGGAGTTCAATGGCGCTATCCTAGACTTGCTACATAACAAACGCATATAAACCTGATCTCTGTGCACACTTCTTATGTATAAACAACAGCAATATGATATACTGCATGCGTCACAGTATCCTACTAGATCTACATAGACTGCATTACAAATCATTGTGTCACGCATGACATAAATGGGCTCCATACTCATCAAGTCTAGAACAAAGGCATTCCAAGTCAGCAACAGCGATCCCGTTACTGGACTATTCCAGTCTAATTTAGCCTGCCAAACTTTTTGTAGAAATTCTTTAGCTCGAGTTACAATTGGCCCAGCCAATCCCATGGGGTCAAAGAATGTACCTATGAAACTTAGTACAGTTCGTTTCGTCCATACAGATGGAAGCTTACCTTTGGGTTTACATAATATAAATGAATCTGACTCTAAGTCCAACAATAGTCCTAAAGCCTTTAGTTTTAACTCCCCTGCACCTATTTGGACCTTGTCAAAGTGTTGTTTTTGTTCAGGAATATCTGATAACATTTCTTGATTATTAGCACACCATTTGTGCAGTTCAAAGCTACCTAACCTCAATATGTCAATCAATTGATCCCTTACCTGTTTTAATTCTTCTAAGGTAGATGCTCCAAACAAACAGTCATCAACATAGGTATTATTTAATAAGGCCGAAGCCGCCAGTGGATACTGCTCACCAAACCGATAAGCCAACTCTACCAAGCAGCGGGTTGCCAAGAAGGCTGAACTCTTGACACCATATGTAACTGTCAGCAGCTGTAAACAGAGTAGGGGTTCATCGACATGCTCTTTCCACAAAATGAGCTGCAGATGCGTTTGTGAGGGGTGTACTAATACCTGTCTATACATTTGCTTAATGTCGCACAGGCCTATATACCTATAGGTACGGAACAATATCAAAATGTCAAACAAGTCCTTTTGTACCACAGGACCCGCCTCAAGGACATCATTGAGACTAACCTTGAGCCTGGTTCTAGTGTTTGCATTGAATACCACACGAAGCTTCGTTGTGGTACTATCTTCTTTCATCACTGCATGATGTGGTAAAAAGTAACAGCGTTCCAAAGGTATATTTATTTTACTGAGGTCTATGATTTTACCATGCCCCAAGTCTATTATCTCATTTATAAATTTTGTATAATTTAATTTTAGCTGGGGGTCTGCTTTGAATTTTTGGCATAAGCTGTTGAGCCTTTGTAAAGCTATGGAAAATGAGTCTCCTATTTTCAAATCTTCTACAGGGGTTTTCAGAGGAAGGCTGACCTGAAAACGGTTATCTATCAATTGCACAGTTTTACAAAACTCACCTTCACACAGGCTCTCCTTATCTGTGAGTATTGTGCCTACTTGAGGGACATGCTGTTCCTCCCAAAATCTTTTTAACACACTATCAACCTTATTTTCCATCACTGCATGCAAGGAAACTTGATTAGAACAGCTTTGCCCTAAAAAACAATTGTTTTTTGCTTCTAAATTTCCAGATATTATGTAGCCAAATTTAGTAGGTAGCAGAATGAGATTTCCCTTGTTTAATTCAATTTTTCCTGGCATCATAATTTTAAACATTATGTCAGCTGAAATTAAGAATGATATTTCACTTGGGACATTGTACTCATCATTGGCTAACTCTATTCCAGCTGGAATGGCTAAGTTTGAGATATCAAATCTTGTCTGTGGAAGAAATGTTGTGATGTTGTCCACCACAGAAAACAATGCATTGCATTGATAATCATTGTGCCTGGAATGTAAGCCTAAATTGACAGCCTTGGTAACAGGTTTCTGCTTTTGACCAAGAGCTGTTACATTCACATTATAATTAAATGTTTGTGCACCAAGCTTATTTACTAAATTGGTGGTCACGAATGACATTTGACTACCACTGTCAACTAAGCCTTTAGCAATTATGTAGGTACCATCATTCGTTGGTATTTTGACCTTAATTGTAGGCAGCAGTACCATGCCATCAGGTGTGGTACTGGTTTTGCTTATTTTTGAATTTATTAGGTTACACACCCCATTGTCTACATGCAAAAGCGAATTATGTTCCCTACTTTTACAAAACGAACATTTGAAGTGGAAAACACATTTTTTGTCGTGTGAATTCAGACATATTTTGCACAAATGTTTTTTATCAGTAAAGTCTAGCCTTTCTCGTGAGCCTAACATTTGAAATTGCTTACAAGCAAACAGCTTATGATCATTTGCTTGACAAAATAAGCATGACTTTATTCCTGCTTTAACACTGGCCACATTAGTGCTTTTTAATCTCAAGGGAGCAGAGGGAGCAGTCTTACCTGATGCTATATTGGTTTCCTCGAAACTGATTGCCCTTCGTTCAATGAATGCTAAAAAATCTTCCAGGTTTGGCAGGCTTGCTTGATCCCTCTCTGCATAGTACGCTCGGATAGTGTAACTATCTAATTTTCGTATGATTATGGGAATCATTAGCATGTCCCAATAATTTACTGGCTGACCTAAGCCCTGAAGAGCACCTAGTTGTTGTCGAGCACTTGAGACCAGCTGCCTAAGCTCAGCTGAGGTACCCCTTGAAATTGGCTGAAAATCCAAAATTAAGTTAACATGGTGCGTTATTAGAATGCTTTTGTTTTCATACCTGGTTTTGAGAAGTTTTATTGCTTGTGTATATGACTCGTTCACCAATGGCAAACCCTCGATAAGAAATGAAGCCTCGTCTTTTACATATTTTCTTAGATAGAACAACTTCTGAATTGGCGTTAATCTAATGTCACTATCAATTACCGCAAAGAAAATGTCGATGAATGGCTTGAAATTAGTGATGTTTTTCCCATCAAAGTATGGTATGTCCAACTGCGGCAACCTGTTGTGTTGAGACACTGGTGTGGAATCCTCCATGACTGCAGTGAAGTTTTGCTCCTTATGTGCTTCTAGATCCTGTGGTCCTGCTGCAGGTTTCACAGATTTTCGCAGGATGATTTTCAATTGAGCCATTACTGCCAGGCACCTTTCCTCCACGTCATCCTCTTCGAAGCACTTATCGTCATCCTCCTCCACCAGCAGCTGCAGCTCCAGAGAAACCTCTTTGTAACGTTGGAGTCCATTGCGTAGCAGCTCCAGCCGCATCACGACCGCGTCCTCCTCTATTAGAACTTGCCCAGCCTGCTCTGCGGCATATTTCTCAGCACGTGTTAGTTGCCCTTTAAACTGTCCTATCATCGCCCGCTTGCGTCTCGTTTCATCGTCGGTTTGTTCCGAGGCGGCCTTAGCCGACGTAGCTGGTATGGTGGGCGCCATTCCTTTCGCACTTTACTTCAAACTGTATGCAATGTAACCGCCCAAATTGTTAAATTGAATTGTTTTTCTATCGAAATAGTCGCAATTTGCGGAAAAAAAGTGTTAGTTTGTAGTGACAGGTGTCGTTGTTGCTTGCTTGCTTGTCTACTCTCTGATCACAGATTATATTTTGTTCACGGATTGACAGTGAACCGTGTGGAAGAAAAATTTCTTTGTATATTGCCACACCGGATTTTGTCGCTGCCAACTTTGCCGTCAAGCTCGCCGTGGTACCTTGCTCTTTCGTTGTCTCGCTCGCACTCGATGAGTTGTATCGCGCGCTCTCGTTCTCTCACCAAGAGTTGCTTCAGGACGCCATTTTTGCGAATGACGACAGGACCTCATGCGCAAGATTTTTATATTGCAAAAACTCACGAAATATCCTCGCGAAGTTGCTGCCTCCAATAAATGACGTCCCCCGATCCTTTTCCTTTGTTTCGGCACCAATGTTTGTAGTGAAAGAGGCTTTCAAGGTATTTAAACGTTTAATTATCGAGCACAGTACTGTGATGAACAGACCGATTGTAGAAGAGAAAGAAAAAGTATTGCTATCACAAAATTTTATGTTTTCTACCAACACCACCCATAAGGCCTCTGCCACGGCTTAACGACTGCCATTACATGACAGCTGGCACCGACGGCTTAATGTGCCTTGCGAAGCGCGGAATTAATCGAAAAATGTCATTAGCGGTAGTCACGGGATGGTCACCCATCCTGCACCTGACCGCGCCTGTTGTTGCTTAACTTAGGTGATTGATTTCTATCAATCGGTTCGACTAAGGCACGAGCGCTTCAATGTTATACACTCAACAATAAAGTTGTCAAAATTAACAGGCCCGGTAAATGTTCAAAATTCACTTCCGAATAAATCCGGTCGCCTCGATTGGGTAATTGCTAGCTTAAAGGAATTTATTTTCAATTTTCTCGCTGCATGTGATTTTTCAAACATAACATTGTTACGTCACGCGGTTATATGAAATCTGTAATTATATATCATTCAATTATTTTCAAAAGCTACCTAAAGGGTTTTTTATAAAACTACAATTTACAGTTAACTGTGACAATTCGATGTAGGTACATGTCAAAGTCGATCAACCAACAAATAAAAATTTTGAAAGACTTGTCTACGCAACGTAGTCGCATGCACTAACATGTAAAGACGTTAGAACCTTGTCATATTAATCTCTTCTAGCCTGATGTATGAGAAATTGACTATTTTGACTTAGACAAAGTACTGAAGTGCATACATGTTGGAGCACGTGACCGTACATCGAATAGTCGAAAAAACTACGTAGGTATGGTAGTTTTATGTAACTCGGCCCTAGTATCTTCCAAGTAACAAGTATAAGGGTTTGGACTTACGAGTATTATTGGATTTTATCGAGTAAGAAGCGACCGATTGCGTGTCGTGCCACGCGCAATCTGGAGTTCCACTCTATGGAATCCTACACATTTCCTTCAAAGTTAGCGAGTGCTATTGCTACTGAAGTGGTCGTGGCCTAGGCGAACCGAGTGATTGGTTTGAAACACTTGAGTTAAGCAACAACAGGCGCGGTCAGGTGGGTGACCGTCCCGTGACTAGCGCCAGTGGCATTTTTCCGACCGCTACCGTGCTTCGCAACGCACGTTAAGCCAATGGTGCCAGCAGTCATGTAATGGCAGTCGTTAAGCCATTTCAGAGGCTTTATGGCCGGTTTAATAACTTCTGACAGCAAGGCCCGCCCCTGTCATACAATCCTCCAACAACACGGACTTGCCCCTGTGGTGGAGTATGGCCTAACCTTCCTGCGATCTAGGAAGAGACCCGTGCCCCAGCAGTGGGGACATACAAGGGTTGGTATCAGAAGGGTTTTCTGTTTTGCAAAAGCGCTGTTTGATAAATACACTGTAATAAGTTGTGCAACACATAATAATCTTTGTTTTATGTAGGTCAACGGTTCACCGGAGGCTGTGACATTGGTATAGCGTGAAAAGTGAGAATTTAATAGCTAGCTGACCTATCATAGACCTAGCTGCCTGAGTGATCTTAAACAATCACAAAGGTTAAGTAACATAGGGCGCGTTCAGTGCATGGATGGGTGACCGTCTATAGCGCTTCAAATGCAAATTCAAAATACGTAGAAGAAAAGTTTTTGTGAACGACAAATTCCATTTCACGTATTTCTTGTGGCAACTTGCATTATTGGTATTTAAATTATTTGAATTTCTTGATACTTTGTCTGTAACTCCCATGGCTGTGTCAATCCAAACACAAACAAGTTCCCACTGTAAACGTCAAGTCACGCAATAGCTTTCAGACCCACGATAGCAGTGACTCATTCCTATTAAATGACTTGCAGGAACATATATTTTCTTGGTTTGTCTTATTTTTGTCCCGTGTCACCATTTAATCAGATGACTGGCGTTTTTGGGCTTCTTACTCATAGCATTAGTGTTTGCTGGATAAACATTAAGCATATTGTATGCCCAAGGGTATAAGGCAATCCGCTCTTTTAGTTTTACATTTATTTAGTCTAATCGTGATATTCATTAAGTAAACTAAATTATCTTGAATCAGCTGACTAGCACTTTTGGTCATAGCTTAAAAACCGGCTTCTGATTTGATGATTTCACTAAGTAAACACTTGAGTAACGTTCTGTCTCGCTCTTTTCTGGGAAAAAAGAAGAGACAGCACTACAGTTAACTATTTACTTAGCGAAATTCACAATTCAGAAAATGGCTCTTAGTGTTTGTTGGATAGGTTTTAAATACTCAAGGTTCTAAGGCAATCCACTCTTTAGCTATACATTTGGCGTGCCATTACGCGATGCATGTGATGCCCAGAGCTGGTCTTTGATTGAATCTCAGAAATCCATACTCAAGTTTTGCCAAAGAGCAATGGAGCACAGCATGCGAGGATTAAAGAGGAATGAAACGAACCGAACACCTGGGCGCCAAAAACTAAATTAGTGGCGCTGGGTCTTCGACTCTTAAACTTAAAGCTATGTTGGTTATTTCAGACTTATGCAGCAAACATCGCCACCGATTGGGAGCCGACTGATGGCCGCCGGCGACTTCTGGCCCTAGTTAGTAATCAGAGAGTTCCTTACGCTGATTGGCAAATCCTTTTACCACGACGGCTAGCCATCAACACGCTAAAACGAAGACTAATCTCACGCTTTACAAAGACAAACATTATTATTAGTATTATTACACTTTATTGCACACGAAAAACACAAAAAAGAAATACAATGCAAGAAAATACACGTACAAAAGCGAGCTTTTCTCTGTAAGAGATTTCTTCCAGCAAACTTTGGGGAGTCGGAGTGGAGATGTGAAATGGGTCTATGCAAGTGCACAACATACACTACTTAATACACTTACACAGATAACATAAGCCTGCCAAGATACTCGTAGATATTTTCCCAAATATATAAAAAATCTAATAATGAAAAGTCTGTGACGCTCTTTTCTGCGAAAAACGAAGAGACAGCACTACAGTTAACTATTTACTTAGCGAAATTCACAATTTAGAAAATGGCTCTTAGTGTTTGTTGGATAGGTTTTAAATACTCAAGGTTCTAAGGCAATCCACTCTTTAGCTATGCATTTAACGTGTCAATGTGCGATGCATGTGATGCCCAGAACTGGTCTTTGATTCAATCTCAGAAGCCTATACTCAAGCTTTGCCAAAGGGCAATGGAGCACAGCATGCGAGGATTAAAAAGGATTGAACCGAACCGAACACCACGCTGGGCGCCAAAAACTAAATTAGTGGCGCTGGGACTGTGACCGCTAAACTCAAGTAAAGCTATGTTGGTTATTTCAGACTTATGCAGCAAAAATCGCCACCTATTGAGTGCCGACTGATGACCGCCGGCGACTTCTGGCCCTGGTTAGTAATCGGCGAGTTCTTTACGCTGATTGGCAAATTCTTTTACTACGATGGCTTGCCATCAACACGCTAAAAAGAAGACTAATCTCACGCCCTACAAAACACATACCTATAAATTATTGGCGGTATTTTAGTATCATTAATTTGATCACTTCTGATATGCAAAGGCTAAAAAATATTACGCGAGCTCCGTCTCTGCTCACCATGATTAAGCTCTGCGAATCGGAGCGAAACCTGGTCGGACTCTTCCGATATAACAACACCCGTAAGTAGATCCGGACTAAAAGTCTACAAGGATAGAAAATAATCAATTTTTTTACTAATTGTGGGCGTTATGTTTCAAGTTGATATGATTTTTTTTTACCAAAAATAAAATAATAGGTGCTGTGTGGTGTTGGCCTAGAAAATAGCACCAACCCAAATTCGTCCCGCGGGTGTCGTAGAAGGCGACTAAGGGACACAAAACGGGGGTGGGCAGCAGCGCCCCCTGCAGTACAATTCCACCAAACTGCGATCCTTAACCCGCATGCCCAGCGTGGGGATTATGGGCAGTACCCCCCAGTGATGGCACAACGTGGCGCTCTTTAGGGGAGGGCTATGTCCAGCGGTGGACTAATATAGCCTGTAGAAAAAGAAGAAAATAAGATAAGATAAGAATATTCTTTATTGTACACCAGGGCACATATTATAAAACATGTAAAGATACAAAGTACAATTGGCGGCCTCATTGCTAAAAGCAATTTCTTCCAGACAACCTTACGACGGAAATTTGCTGAAGGAAATAAAATAATTTGTCACTTTTACCTTACTTCATCTTACCTTACCTTGGGACAGAGGAGGACTACTCGTTATTTGTAAAGTTCATTATTATTACATTTACTGAAGAAATGCAGTATTTCTTTTGCACCGCATCCTGCATAAGGCTTATGTGAGACTGATATCATTGTACTTGCATGACCCGGCTGGTTGTGATGTGGGTGGACCTCAAGGGTAGTTTTTCCAATGCGCGGCGACACCGGGCGAGTCGGCGACGTTGTTGCTCTGTTGCTCGCCGTAATTCACTGAAGTTTGCACCGAACGAGTCAACTTGCTCTGCTATTGGCGCAACAAAATGTTGTAAAGTAGAAGTTTAACTGAATAACTTTTGAATAATTTGCTATTTTTTATTGCTGTACTAGTACATAATTTCACAATTAGGTCTAAGTTTCCCCTGTAAATTTAAAATATTAAAGATTTACATTTTGAGAGTCACATTTTATATTGTTGGTGGGCACAAATAAGATTAAAATGTTACTTACTGATAACTGTTTAGAAGTTAACCGGTGAATAAAGAATCATTCTTAGGGAAAACAATATCCTACCAAAAATATCTCACGAATTAATAACGAATGCTGAGGATCTTAAAAGTACACGGCGTTACTTTACAAGCCTCTACAATAACATAAAATACCATAACATTTACATACAGGCACATACATTACTTCTAATCCCACACTAGGATACCCTGTGTCGTGGAAACCAGAAACAGCGACATCACAAACATGTAAACATCGGTGGTTTTTCTTGTTTCCAGCCGAGGATCGAACCGCTGCGCCACAGAGGTCGTCAAACTCAACATTTTGATGTACTGTACGGTTCTCTAGTTCTTTTAAGTTATTTTGGGGCTGTATTTCTCCAACATTAAATAATAGCAGACTTTACTATCAACGCAACCAATGAATTGACAGTGTAAATGCCCAATAAAGTGCACTTAAATACTAAGTACTCTGTCAACTTTCTGTAGTAAAATTTCGTACTGGGGTTCCTAAAGTATCCATGTTTACTTCGTCGCCAGAAGAAAATCCGGCGCAGTAGGTACATGAGCTAATAAGGAAACTCGTATTTCTCCTTGTGAATGTGTGGAGGCGCAGCTGGCTGTAGTCGTTAACCAACGGAGTTAAGTAGCTGTTAGATGAAGATTTACATCCTGATCGTTAGGTGGCTAGAAGGATTTTTGCTGTTTGTTGTGACCAGGCGGCGCTGCGTTCAGAAATAAGCACAGCTTAAAATTCATTTGCGTGCAATCTTAACATTTTTATTCTTATTACTTTTGGCAAGAGACGCGTAGACCATAGAAAGATATCCTGGTTGAGTAACTTACGGGAGTGAGCTGGAATCGCAAGGGCTGCCGAGATTTTTTTTGCCTTGGGAGAAACAGAGATAAATACGTGGGTCTCACTTCCAACCATCGATAACCGGAGAACAAGAACGTTTTACCCTAACATCCTTGCCGGAGAAGCACCATAACGAGAAGACGGCTAAGTTTTTTTAATTTTATTTTCTGTCTGATACACTGTTTAACACTAATTTCCATTCACTTGTAACACTTAGGGCGCGTGTTGACGAGACGGTTTCTGTCTGGACTGGCCGGTACCAGTTATCTATAAAGCTCCACACAAGTCTGCACATGGAACCGGCGCTACCGTTCGGTTTCAGCACGGTTTCTACCCGGCACGGCGTCGGCCAGACCAGGCATGGCTCTGAACCGGGTCGAAACCGTGCTTGTCGACTCGCGCCCTTAGGGAAAGACACTTGCTCCTGATGCACCAGTTTCCCTAGTCCGAGAGCAAGGGCTTCAAAATTTATTTTGGCTTTTTGTTAATAAATATACTAATATATGTATTTGTATTAAAATCTCATTACAGCTACGAGAATAAAAAGCGCTTTCATGCGCGCCCGTTCCTCTTAATATTCAAGTACCTAATATCGTAACTTTGTAGTAACGTGTGCCGATAAAACGTTAATTTTATTACAGTTAATAAATGCACTCGTTATTTACTTTAGCCATATATTGCCGGGCACACCTGTGGTATTCATAAAGTTTTTACGTTTCCACTCATACAAGGTTACTTTTTAAATGCGATATTTGTGAAACACGTCAGTTAGTATTTGTCATTTACCATAACTTTTACTCGACGTCTTTGTATTTTTTTTCTATTAAATTTTATGGGAGGCGGCGGAAATTTCTGCAGGGGACTCTGGGGCTCGACTGCTGGGGCACGGGTCTCTTCCTGCATCGCAGGAAGGTTAGGCCATACTCCACCACGGAGGCCAAGTCCGGATTGGTGGAGGAGGATGAGTTTACTCGTCGTCCGTGCCACAAGGTGCAGACATATCTCACCATTTTTTTTCTTTCGAAATCTTGTCACTTTCACCGTATTTCCGTAATACAGGCTTCCCTTCCAGCGGTAGAGCCCGACCGCTGTCTCTATTGAAATTGGGGCGGCGACTTATTTCAATAGGCTGGCGCACTTTCTGTGGTACATGGGACTTATTTTTCTATAACACCTAGGTATGTTTATGCATGATCGTGGAATGCCTACGCAGCGGTAAAAATGCTCA
This sequence comes from Yponomeuta sedellus, assembly GCA_934045075.1. Classification (NCBI taxonomy): domain Eukaryota; kingdom Metazoa; phylum Arthropoda; class Insecta; order Lepidoptera; family Yponomeutidae; genus Yponomeuta; species Yponomeuta sedellus. The sequence goes on along the minus strand of OW203741.1, from coordinate 11,242,239 downwards.
GCGTTTGTCGCAAATAATGAATAAATAAACAACACACGACACTGATTTTTAGCAGAGGCTCTGATCAATGAGTCACGGAACATTAATCGAAACTGATACTTACGGCCTTCTTTATAAAAACACGATCCCATTAAAACACTCCTACGGGCGTTAGTTTAGAAGTATGGCCGTTAGTATGTACTATTGTACTTCGTAGTAGTATGCGGTATGTTAAAACACTTGATACAAATTATAATTACAATTACAGATAATGCTTTAACCCCTGTTTGTTATACAGGATGGATTTTTCTTTATCGGAGAGGGATTTACCGAAGCAAGCGACATTGGTAGAGGGAATTAAATACAATTATGTAAACCCTGATAAGAAAAACTTGTAAACAAAAGTTTTTCTAAACACAAACTCTAATTGACTTCTTGCAACGATTTCACTTTCTAAAAATAAACCTGAATACAGCGCTAATAAATAGGAAAGAGTTCGTAGAAATCAAACCCAACAAATTAATTATGGACGATATTGAAATTAAAAATACAATTAAGTAGCGTGATTCCCGTCTAGTGTCGTATAAAAGGTAAAAACGTGTTTACTGGGTGGAGATTGATAATTATTTTTCAAGTTCGACCATCTCCGAAGTTAGGTAAGTGCCTGGTTTTACCTGGGGACATGTTTGCATAAACTCCGCACTCTAATCCTGCCGTCTCTAGCAAAACTTGCGAGCCCCGTGCAAGGCCAAAAAGGAGTCTCGGACAGGACGTTTTAGCCTTTTAGGCAAATGGGTTTCAGTTAATCTAGGTTCTTCGCTCGAACTTCCCGGGCCCGCCTTGGTGTCGAGTTAGGTGTGGACTTAACTTCGAAGCAATTAAAACTTCGACTCGAGCTTAGTTTGTTAACGAAATTCGGACCTTTTTGTATTGTTACAATCTTAATTGTAACGTAAACAAAGAGTGCAGAGACAAAAGAAGTTGCTTGGCAAACAGTATTTAGTTCGGGGCCCTGTCAGACTTCCGCTTTACCAGAGGGTTGAAAATAGTGCTTGCACTGTATAAAAGCCGTGTTAGCGGGGCAGTAGAAAAAAGCATTGGTAAAAGCAGATTTCGGGTTGACGTGGTTTGGAATCTCAGCCGATCTTAGTCCATAATTGGCTAACATACTAGAATAGACCCTAAGCTAAGCAATCATGTAATACTTGCATGTTACCTGTTGGTGTGCCTTAAGTAAATACATAAATAAATAATGACGTCATTTTGTAAATTACGTACATTTGTAGACTGGCAGCAAAAACACTAGCTTACTGTGAAGGAAAACATCGTGAGAAAACCCGAGTGTCCGAGGTGTTCACATACATAAGCGTTTGAATTTGTTATCCGCATTTGGTACTCGTGGTAAGCCCAAACTCTTTTTGAGAGAAGGCCTGTGCTTTGCAATTGGTACGCCTAGTTATAGGCTACATAAAAAAGGGTTGACAAGCAGGTCAATTTCACCGTACCATTCTAAAACATTACCAAGGCCGCTTCTCCATTAGTAATACGTACATACATAACCTCGCCCCTGTATCCCAGAGGGGTAGACAGAGACTAGGGACTGCCACTTGCCACGATCCTGACAGATCACCTTCGCTTCATAACGGTCATAAGTCGTTGCATGCACGACAAAATCAGAATCAAAAATAATGCGTGACGATCTGCCCTCCACCCCCTACACACGAGGACGTTAGCGGAAGCACAATGGAGTCCACGGTTCAATATTTAGTAAGCGAGGTGAGATGAACACCAGTCGAGCGCGAGTGTATCATCACCCTGTCACTCTGGCTTTATTTATGGACCAGTAAACTGGGAAATATATTTTCCTCGCCGTCGGCCGCGCGTCCATTTCAGGTTAAACCCCTTGGGCCTTGCTACTAGATGAGTGAAGTGTCATAAATTTGAAAACTGTTTGGCTAAAGCGAAAAAATGAAACAAGTGTTTGGCGCTGGCTGCGAACTGGAAATCACATTCGGTTCTATTATGTACGAGCTCGATACCAGAGTTGCATTGTTTTTAACGCGGCTTTGCCAAAAACACTGCGTTGACTGGGTTTTACGTCTTTTCACAGCGGTTATTGTATTTCTAAATATCCTACTAATATTATAAATGTGAAAGTTAATGACGATGTTTGCTACATAATCGCGACATAATGGCCGAAAGGATTTGCATGAAACTTGGCGTAAAGATAGACAAAGATCTGAAAAGAGATATATATTGCCTCTTGCGGGGCCAGATAGTACTCTACATTTGCTGCGATGTTATGATAAAATATACAGTAGTGACTTAATTTTCGGATATCAATTTATATAGCCAATTAAGTAATTAAAAAACCTATTTAGAGGCTAAAAAATTCACCCATGCCGGGATTCGAACCCGAAACCTCTGGCTATCCGTGCCAGCGCTCTACCAATTGAGCGAGAAATAGGTTTTTTAATTTGTCCTTAGCACGGGTTAGTGCATTAAAAATAAAAATAGTATAATAAATTAAGTAATGTTTATATTTTTTTGTAATTTAGTCTTTATATGTAGCATAGCTTAACTTGGAGCGTTGGTTATCTTGTATAATAATAATAAACACTGGAGCGACTTCAGGTGTTGTTTTATTTGTAGATTAGTAGTAGGTATAATAAAACAGAAAAACTGGATAAAAACGGATAAGCAGGTAAAACAGTCAGATCTAATCGAAGAGTAAAGTAGTAATGATGAAAAATGAGGGAAATCGAATAATGTGTGACGTAATTTAAATATTTGAAAATTATAGGTAGAAAAAGAAATAGAAATGGTATGAAGAGGTTTGCACCGTTACAACTTTAGTACAAAACTAATTAGACGGTATTGAGATGCCTATGCCCAGCAGTGGGTTGATGTGGGCTGATAGACTAAATCTCGTATGGTTGTGCGGGTACTTACCTAATAATGTTATTTACGAAAATCTGCAGTTTTATAAAACGTACAAACTACAGCATTAGACCTTTAAATGCGTTCATTCTACCATTTTTATTACATAGATCAGAGAGTCCTGGGTACTAATCCCGACTTGTACCAATGACTTTGTTTTCAAAGTTATGTACATATTTGTGAAGTTATAATTGCCACTCGCTAGCAATGAAGGAAAACATCGTAGGGAAACCCTAGCGTCTTAAGTGTTAATTTACCTCAGCGCTTGCTACGTTCAATGGACTTTGTGTGGAAATCTCAAGTCTAACTAACTATTGCGTTTGTGTCTGCGACAGAATCGTTAAGTTGGATCGAAAGTGAAAGAAAAGATGTAGTTTAAAGTGTACCAAATACACTTGAATGCAACTCATTTTCATTTATTCCGTTTGTCTTATGAACCAATCGATGTAAGTACCAATAAAGCGGATAAGAAGCCGCACTCGCCAAATGTCAGGAACTAAAATAATTTAATGACAGTTTGATTACTTTTATCGCGAGTTCCCGCTTCAGTTGTCACGCTCTCGGGCCATTAGTTTTATTTGAATTACTACTTAACTCCAACTGCGGTTATTTATTGTCCCACAATTAGCTAGATAGACGCAATTTACTTGAATGATATCATTCTATCGACCATCTCTGTTATACCTCTATTAACTAAGTTGTGCCCTGAAGTTTGCTTTCATTAACTGACCCATAAAAATAAAACTGATTCATTTATTTTCAAAAGGAAAAGAGCAATTTCGCCTTCATTCTTCTATTTTATTGTCCGGACTAAAAGCGAGTAATCATTCAAATGAAACAATGATTATTAGCAATAGGAGCGGATGGAGCATAGACAATGCGGGACGCCGGTGGCGAGATAACTATGATAAATTACACTTTTGACACCCCAGACTCTGCCCGATCGATACCCGCCAATAGTGGCCAGCGAAGTTTCGATAAAATACACACCCCCATAAATCAAACGAGCAGAGTGAGAAACGCTGGAAAATTGTGGAGGATTGATTATGTTTTCGTTTTACTGTTCAATGCTGCCTGAAATCTGTTTAGTTTGCGTTACGGGCTATCAGAGACCCTTTTCACTCGATTACAAAAGCGAAAGGTATGCGTGTGTTTTGTATTGTATGTTTTTTTTTTTAATTTGCAGAGGCCAATCGGCTTGGCCGATTTTGACCAATGACATGTGTCAATGCGCGCGTAATAATGGACATGTGTCACGAAACAAATTAAGTAGGATTTCAGCCGCATATTCATATGATAAATTTTTGTAAATTGTTAAGATAAGATAATTCCTTTTTGTTCACTGAAAAAATAGTTACAGAAACAGCATTTAAAAAAGATAAGATACAATTGGTGGTCTTATTGCTAATAGCAATTTGTTCGAGGCAACCTCGTATTGGAGAATTTGCCAATCATTTTTGTAAGTAAAAATCCACCAATAGGACTGTATTTTTGTACTCCTATTAGTTTTCTATACAACCGAAATAAATTGCCAAAGTAGTGCTATTCCCATTTTTTTATACTACCTTAAATACAAGCGACCTCTGCATGTAGTTAAAAATCGAAAAAAATTGGTAAAACCATTCGGGACCATTTGATGAACAAGTGATAGAGATATATTCTTTTTAATGCACTAACTCGTGCTAAAGACAAATAAAAACCGATTTAGAGGCTAAAAATACAACACTCTCTGTACGTAACACAGAGTGTTGTAAAGAGGTTCGAAATTTCACTGATGCCGGTAAGTCGCCCATTAGCTCAGTTGGGAGAGCACTGGCACGGTTAGCCATAGGTCGCGGGTTCGAGTCCCGGCATGGGTGGAATTTTTAGCCTTTAAATAGGTTTTTTAAAATAAACTACGCATAACTAAACTAAACAAACAGCATCGAGATCGTGCCTTCCTCTGGGAAGGGTCCCCAGGATGCTGGCTAATTTGCCTCGTTGGATGGCGAGACAAATCTAACCTTATTTTATTAAGATTTTGCTCTACCGTTTAGTCGCGTGATTAATATGTTTATCTATATCAACTTTCCAGTACTCCTCGTCTTTGAGCTAAGTCGCGAACAGACTGCCGGACAGACAGACTCACGGACATGACGAGACTATAAAGGTTCTTTGTTGACTACGGAATCCTAAAAAATTACGTTATACTGGGCCGTTTACGGACATTATACATTTTTATACATTCCATGTTTACACTTGACTACGAAAATGGAGGTCGTCAGTTCGATTACCACTATAGGCCGCCTTACTTGATTTGTACAAAGAGCTTCAGTCTGGCCGTATTTCCATGTTTCTGATGTCCTTGCCTGGTTACCATGGGGCAGGGTATCCTAGTTTGGGCCCAGGACAAATGGTTGTGTGAGTGATAATTTGTTTATTTAGTTTTTCCAGGTCCCGGGCGAAAGTCGATGCCCTTTCTGGCCCGGTTGTTGGAAAAACGCCCAGTTTTACAGAAACTCATAATAACCCTATTTCAATATAACTTAGTAGTCCTGTTTTTTGTTTTAAATGTTTCCAGCAGACCACAAAAAACTGTATACAATAGCTGTGCGAAGCCGACTGTACGAGTTTACTACATAAAGGATTTATTTCGGCTTGTCGAAATAAACGTCGAATTATTTCTGCCTCTCTGGTGGAGCAAAAAAACGGCCCCTTCCTCAAACGTCCATGTTGGAAATTGCGCGGCCACCAAGAGGCAATAACTTTAAATATCTTTTTAGTTTAAAACACGGCACTGCACCTAAAAACTACTAGGCTAGGGTGGAGCTGGGCTGGCCGTGTCTATGTATTATGACCACAATCCCAAAATTGCGATGACCTGGATCCGCAGAAATGACATCAAAGTAGCCGCAGATCAAGGCGAAGAGATGGGACTAGCTTAAAAAATTATTGCTGGGATGGTGCAAAGTGGGGCTAAACAAAACTATACTGTAGGAGGGAGACACAAAAACGGTTCAGTAAACAAAAAACATCACCACGGACTAACATACATTATTATAGTGACAACTACAGAACTTATATACACTACAGCGTAACTTCGTATTCAATTCTTGAGAAAAAAAAATAAGGGCATTGTGTTTTAATACAAAAATTATTTCACCTAATAATTTAGGTTGCATAAATATTGCAAACATAAATTGAAGTAAACCAAATCGTTTCAATGTTATAATTAATTTGTGCTTAATTATAACGTCAAAAATAATTTTGAAGCACGAAGAGCTATAAAAGTGGGAAAAATATGGCTTGAGTGGCTCATAGACGGCGCCCACTAATTCAATTATTGTTTCGTTTTTTTTGTGTCGGACAGCCAGCACACTAGTGAGATTTGTCTAAATAGGTAGAGAAAACATGTCTAGCTTTCAATCATTCAACCGATTCAATTTTAAATACTTTCAACCGATATCTAACTGGGGGGAAGGATTTGTAAGCACCAACGCCGAGATGAGCATAGCACTCCCTACCTCTTCTCGAAGCGTTTAGCTTTGAGATACACAGTTTCAAATCAGAACATTGTTGTATTTTCTAAGGTTAACACAAGCACTAGACATAATAAAAACTGTATTTGCACGGATATTTACTCGTTTAATTTTACTTTTTACAATTTTCCGATGTTTCGGCACTTTTGCAAGTACCGTGGTCCCGAAAGACTAACAGAACATTATAAATGACAAATATATATAAAAAATATTTTACATAATGAATATAATTGTCAACGAACGAATGATAAGAATATTATTTATTTATTGTGTATCTAAGGGATAACAACATTACTCTTAAATAATGTCGATAATTATTCCACAGCCACGCTGTAGGTACTAGATCATTGAAGTGATGGTGTTTACCTTCACTGTTAGGGACCGGTGTTGCTAATGTAACTGAATAAATGTCAAACTAAGAAAATCAAGCCATAGGGACTTACCCGGTTTTAACCGTGGTCTCTCAAATTTTAGGTAATTTAATTACATTCCATTGCTCTTCCACCGTTTGCACCAGATATTGTATAAAATCCTATTAAACATATAATAACTAATTGAAAACGAAAGCTATCCATAATGTAGTGCTGGTCCCAACATTTACGTATGGTAGCGAAACTTGTGTATGGCAAAATAATCAAGAAAGTAGGATTCATGTCGTTTAAATAAGGTTCTTAATTATTCTAATTCTTTTTTTTCTTGTTTCGCAATAAAGTGTTCTCTATCTATTTATCCTTGAGAATTATGTATGGTGTTACCTTGAATAACGGGAAACCCAACAGTTTGATTAAAAAACGTTGTGGACTGAAAGGAGATTTAGTGACTGGAATTGAGAAAGGAGTGTTGCGTTGATTTGGTCGTATGGAGAGGATAATTGAAGAAAGATTAGTAAAACATATCGAGCTAATGTAGATGGAAGGGCCGGTAAGGGACGTCTTAGGCAGACATACTTCGACCAAATAGGGGATGTGTTAACAAAAGCCAAGATAAAGAAAAATAATGTTGATGTAGCGTAAATGATCTGTCAGGATCATGGCAATTGGTAGTCCCTTGTTTCTGGTCGGATACAAAATACCCCTCTAGAATACAGGCGTGAGTCAATATATCTTTTTAAAATGAAGCTTTTGAAAGAAATGGTTTTTCCTTGCCCTAGCAGTAAAAAGCAAAGAATCTGGGATACTAATAGAGTTTAAAGGAAATCTATTTACAATGCTACGTAACAGTACGTTGCGATTACAGAGTATCAATAACCAATAACCCACGTCGTCCGAAAATATAAGGATCAATATAATATGAGAAAAGCATTGAAATTGGTAAAAAATTATCTGCAGTTCTATAATAATGGTAACATCATATTCAGTTGATTTTTTTACGAAGCAAAGTGAGATAGGTGGGTAGACAAAATATTTTTTATTGAAAGAATATTTGGAAGAAAGAAAAGAATTTGTGGTAACTAAGGAATCGTCCAAAAAAGCAATAAACGCGTACGCTTTATCTCGCCTTTATTCATGGGGTAATAACAAGCAGCGTTTTGGAGGCTTTCCCCAAAATAGAAAAGGTCAAAATACTTGAGTTGTACACTTTAGCTGCTAGTAAATGGCGATAGAAATTATTAATGTTGTGGCATTGTTTTTATTATCGATATGGTATCACTGCAGGGATTTTAGAACAGCCTACGTCTCGATGAAGTTGAAGCCTCTTTCATAGTCCACAAATGCCAACACAACTGATGATTATACTCCTTAGTCTCCTGTTTTATCTGCACAGTGTGGTAGATAATACATAAAATGTATGTGGTCTGTGACCGGCCTTTTCTGCTCTGAGAGCTGGAACTCATAGAATTTTTGGACAAGATGATTTGTAATGACCCTCTCAAATAGCCTGTAGACGTGGCTGATGTTGATATTGGTGTGATTTTGTTCGCTAATTCTTGAGTAGCACTTTGTCTTTTGTTTGAAGGCCTCTGTGGAGCAACAGTAGGCCATATGCCTATCATGCGAGGAGTCCTGGGTGCGAGCCCGTCTGCGAACAAAAAAAATCCCAGGTCTTAGATGCCGTAAATTTCTTAAGCTATCCAAGAACATTATGAATTAACCTCACTTGAATCAATTTACGGTCATTCTTAAATCATGCCTGCTATTAATGTATGTAAAGAAGCGGGGCTTCTGGTATTTAAAAAAGGGCCCTGCCAAACCTCAAGTTTTGTAAATCCAATCAATCAAAAATTTAATGTTTTACATTTTACCACACAATTTAACCCATTCCAACCTATTAGTGCATATCGGCCCACCCATATAAATGTTTTTTAATTGTTGTGTGTCAAGGTCACAGTACATTAATGCCGCTGTATAAACATTTTTTGTTAGTTTTCAAGTTGTAACTATACTAAAAGTGGTTTGTTATTACGAGACCGCTCTTTTACGGACCGATGTGAAGAGTTTTTTACACCCTGCAAAAAGATCGTGTAAATATTATCAATTGTCTTTGCATCTACGTAATGAGATGATTTTATACAACGTCCAGTGGCATCTTCACTCACACTAGATGGGCGAAGGGGCCACTCGGATGTTGTAGGACCTGGGACACCTGGGTTTTCTTTAGATGGTATAGGCTTGCCCAGCACTTATACCAACCTGACAGAGTAGTCGGCCTAGCCCGCAGGAAAGACTAGTCAATACGTGCGGAGCCAACTATGCCGTGGGTTTCCTCACGATGTTTTCCTTCACAGTAAGGGTGTGGTGACTACAAATTCTCCACACAGCGATGGTAGCCCAGTGGGTAGAACAGTGCACTCGCAAGCGAGAGACCCAGGTTCGATCCCCAGTGCGGGCATGTAACAATGACTTTCAAAGTTACGTACATTTGCGAAATATTATACGCAGCGTCTAAAATACCAAGCGTCTTAACACCCGGCGTTCGTTTGTTGAAACAAGGCCATTCGCGCACAAGCGAATGTATCGATAACATAATAAAACACCGAGATAGTGAGGGCAAATCAAGAGGAACGGCTCCGTCGCAGCAGGTTTGGCCATAAACGTCGAATCAGCGTGATGTAGGGGCGACAAATGGCGCAGGCACTCGATTCACAAGAACAAAGCTCGAGTTGGGGGACCAAATGTTTTAAGACAGAAGTTGACTTCAAGACCGACTTCTTTCAAAAGAAATGTTGTCGTGTCTGGCGACGCTTGGGGTGTCGACCACTAGTTCTGAAATTATAGCCTTAAGTATAGTTTCTATAAAAAGTCGATGTTAATTTCCGATTAGAAAGAATTTCCGACAGAGAATGGTTGTCTGGAAGAAATTACTTTTAGTAATAAGGCCGCCACTTGTACTGTACTGTTATTTTATAAGTCTCTTATGTAATCCTTGGTGTACATGCAATAAAGAATATTCTATCTATCTATCTATCTATTTCCAAATTTGTGTCTATCAAACTTCGATTGTGTCTCTTAATATAGGATTTTTTTTAAGAAAGTTTCATCATTAAGATTCGGCATGTCGTTTGTAAATTAAACGGAACGACGTTTCTACAGGAATCGTTCCATCAGGGGTGGCCTTAAATGTAGAAAAGGAATTAAAGATTTTAAACTTAAATCTAGATTAATAATATGAAATAAATAGTTCAGTTTTATTCATAGCTGTTATTTATAACATATTTTACAGTTCCTTTTAAATAAATTAGGCTAGCATAACAATTGTTTGCCTAAACAAGGTTCGTTTAAGGTATCCAACCAACTTACTCACTCCTTATCCGATTTTTCAAATCTATACCGTTTTTACAATACATAAGAAACAAGAAAATAATTACGTAGTCTCCCTTTTTTCTCCTTGTTCCACTACAATAATGTATTTAACTTGTTTGGTATTACGACGTTTACTCTGTGAATATTTCCACCGACTACCAATCATGGTTCAAGAGAAGAAGCCCTTTATATGTAGGCATAGTCCTCCTTTCGGATTCTGAATGAAAGTAAAAATGAAGCAATCCTAGGGCAATGAACTATCACTGCCCTAAAATTTCTTCGTTTTTACTTTCGTTCACTAGGACGTGGTTTGTCAGTCAAGGTTAATACAAAACTGAGCTGAACTTCTGTCTTAATATTGGACGAGTTACAGCACTTCTTTTGTGTGTGGAAGCGGTCGGGTGACGTCTGGGTCTCTATTAGGGGGCCATTCATTAGCGGCGGTACCTACTGCTTCCGAGCTGATTAGCTCTTCTTAATTTATTTTCGGTGCCTGAAATTATGGGCTATTTTGCTGGCTGCGACGGGCTAAATCCAATTTCCTTCATGAATAGTTGTCAAATAGGCAGGCATTTACCAGGATTTGGATTTAAGTCACTTACCTCCATGGCAGTTAATTTTCCACGTGCGTTACACTACCGCGAACCAATTTCGAGCCCTTGATTGCATATAACGATTAATTTGAATTTCTAGGAGTGACAATCAGACTCTTATCCTGTAATGTTTCTTCAGTCCATTTTTAGTGGTCCCTTGTCAATAAAGAACCCGTATGGGTTTTGGCCAAGTCCGTCCGTGGCTGTCTGTCTGCCTGCAGCATGGCACTGAGACGATAAGTACTAGAAAACTGAAATTTGGCATAGATATCAATCCTTTGTATGTTCCCATTCCTGTGGCACGTCTCTTCCTGAATCGCAGAAAAGTTAGGCCATCACCATGGGGCCAAGTCCGGGTTGGTGAAGATATACATTGGCATAGATATACATATTGATCACGCCGCTGGCAAAATGGTAGAAAGTAAATGTTTAAAAACCGTTTTTATTTTTATTTTACCCTATATATTTTTTGTAAGGTTATACTAAAGAGAGGTATCGTTAGGTTGGTCGTTTAAAAATATTGTAAGCGTAAAATAACCATTATTCTGTTTCGGGATCTATTTGCAAAATATTAAACTTGAAAGCGTAAATGTTTGTTAGAGTAGGGCGTCTTTTTCCTCTTTCCGGCTAAACGGTTGATTGTAGAAACGTGAAAAACTCCGAGCAGTAGCGCATTATAATCAACTTAAAAGGAAAACTTTCATGGCTAAGAAGGCTTTACAAGTAAACAAGTAAATTACAAAAGGCAAACCTCCTTCAAATGCCATTGAAAATTACTTTGATGAAGTTGTTGTGTAAAACAGGTAAAACCTCCTTTATGACGTCTGTGTCACGTGCTACTGACGACTGACACAATCTACACGTATACCTAGTGCTAGTTATCTGACCCGGTGGAGGTGTCAAATTTTGTATGGAAACGTCAAGTTTACTATGAGAAAAGTGACGCTGTCACCGGGTCAGATAAGTTTGACGCACTCCACAGTCTGTTAGCTTTTAGAATATACCTCGGCTACTATCGGATAGAATCAGATATATTGGTGTAAGGTAAGATTTATTTTGTATTTTTATTTATAAAGTTACATAATTTTTCAAAATAGTAAGTAAGTGAAAACTAAAAATGCATTTATTACCACCAACAATAGAAGAAGAAGAATAAAAGGAAAAAAAATACAATTAATGACTTCATAGTTGGCGACAAAAGGGCTCAGCGTGTGCCACCAGAGACAATATACGGTGCTATTTTTCAGCACTCACCGACTTAAAAACTAACTACAAACTAGTTCCTACTCCTAAATACAAATAAAGAAGTGTGACGTAATAATTATTCTATTGAAAGATAGTGTGTGTATGTGTGTGAGGGTGTGTGTGTGTGTGTGTGTGTGTGTATATGATTCTAATGATGAGGAGGTGTATGTATGTATATATGTATGTATGTATGTATGTATGTATGTATGTATGTATGTATGTATGTATGTATGTATGTATGTATGTATGTATGTATGTATGTATGTATGTATGTATGTATGTATGTATGTATGTATGTATGTATGTATGTATGTATGTATGTATGTATGTATGTATGTATGTATGTATGTATGTATGTATGTATGTATGTATGTATGTATGTATGTATGTATGTATGTATGTATGTATGTATGTATGTATGTATGTATGTATGTATGTATGTATGTATGTATGTATGTATGTATGTATGTATGTATGTGTGTGTGTGTGTGTGTGTGTATGTATGTATGTATGTATGTATGTATGTATGTATGTATGTATGTATGTATGTATGTATGTATGTTGTATTATGAACGATAGAAGAGATGGACCCAAAATATGGTACGCACCAACAAACGGCAATTTTTTTTTAATAAATAATAAAACACGTATAATACACATAAATTTAAACAATAGTGAAGAAAGTTTTATACAGAGAAGGAAGTAGTATTACACTCGTGTGCTTTCGGCAAAAACCGAAGCCTACTCTAGAGCCCGAGGTATATTGTAAAAGCTAACAGACACTGACATTACTAAGTTGCGATGGCACGTAAGGTCCGGCACAAACGCAAAGAAAACCAAATATCAGGTTTCTTCCACGTATCAGGCAAATCAGAACCAATTACTCTTGGTACTCTTGGTACGTCCGCTTGGTACTTCATTCCTCTTGTGACCAAAAGTCATGTACCTGTGAAGTCATTACAGTGGAAGTGGTTTGGGTTAAGGCGTTTGGAGACCAAGACAGAGGTCATGAGTCCGATTCCCACTGGGGGCCCGACGTACATTTGTACATGTGGCCTCAGTCTGGGTGTATTTTCATATTTGTGACGTCCTTCCCTGGTTACCATAGTACAGGGTATCCTTGTTTGGGCCCAGGTCAAGTGATTGTGTTGTGTGGAAGTTATTATTATTATTATTATATATTAGTTATTATATTAATCGATCAAAAGCTCCCTTTGGACTCAATATGTCAGGTTTATCTTAGAGGGTTGTAACGGTGCAAACCTCTTTACACCATTTTTTTATATATCTTTAATTCTGTCTAATATATACAAAAAAAATTAATTATGTCACCCATTTTTGAGATTTCCCTCATTTTCATCATTACTACTTTACATCCTGACTAGACCTGACTATGTTTACCTGCTTATTACGTTTTTCCGGTTTTTTGTTTTTATTATAAATAAAACAATTTAAATAAAGCACTAAGTTAATGTCGTTCCAGTTTTATTTTTTATAAAAGTTTTACAAACCTACAGGGTTATAAAAATCATTCATGTGATGGAAGTCTTGCAAATTTAAGCAGGGGCAGTATACGCCTAGTGTATGAGTCTATGTGTGAGTTTTTCATCACGTAAGGTATCTCAGCCTCGGGTGGAGAGAAAATAAAACCTAGAGGTAGAGCGAGCATAAGGGGATAGACTGAAGGTTAAGCACAAAACGCTTATTTAATATTGTTTAAACTTAAGATCATTTATTTTATTTATTTATTTATTTACACACAGCTTACTATTTTTACAGGGTATAGCCCTAATGCAATAGTGAAGACACACAAAACAAGAACAACATAACCTTAACATATAACATTTACATACAGGCACATACATTGTTTCCGGCCCCACGCCAGGATACCCCGTGTCGCGGAAACCAGAAACAACGACATCACAAACCTGTAAATATCCAAGACCTCCCGGGACCTCTTGCATTGTAGGCAGATGCGCCACCACTGCGCCACAGAGGTCGCCCAAATATTGGACGAATAAGATAATAATTAAACACATATACAATACACACTACTTAACAATTGTAACACAAAATAAAAAGAGTGGTCTTTGTGAACTCATTCAGGGAACAACAGAAGATATCTTTTGTCTTACTGACAGAATTGACCAGCAGCTGGCACGGCCAGCAGCGGCACGCGCCGCCGCCGCCACACGCAGCGCTCCGGCGCGCGCAGCCCCAGCGTCTGCAGGACACCCGGGTTGCAGAGCTTACCCCGTAGGACCTTCATTGAATACGTTGCTAAGGACAACTCGCGTCTAACTTCTAAAATGGGTAGAAAGGGTAAATACCATACAACTTCAAATACAAAAGTCTAATAAATTTATTCTGTATTCGTTCCAACATGAGTCTATATTTAGCCTCATGTGGACTCCAGACGACTGCATTACTATCTAGATGACTTCTTACTATGGCGTCATACGATACTCGTACAGGGCCCGAACAGCATTAATGTTTGTAAACTCCCGTGATTGACGCATAATAAATCCAAGGTTTCGGAATGATTTTTTACAAACCCCAATAATGTGCGCTCTAAAGTGTAGGTTCGAGGTAAAATTAACGCCCAGATCTCTCACCTCCGAGACACGGTTCATCGGGGTCCTATCGACAACGTAAAGGTGATGAAGCGGCCTTCGTAATTGGCTAAACGAGATGACTTGACACTTCGCTACGTTGAAGTAAAGCCGGTTTTCATGACTCCACTTCACCACCCTGTCAATATCGTCCTGCAGCCCGATACAGTCAGAGTCATATTCAATTTTTCGGACTAGTTTTAGGTCGTCTGCAAAAAGCAAACAGGTAGATTCGCGCACAGCTTCCGGTAAATCATTTATCATTAAAATGAATTCCAATGGGCCTAAATTACTACCTTGACTCACACCAGATCTTGTGAAGTACGGCTCAGACTTATGGCTGGCGCAGTCCACGTATTGTCGTCTGCCCCTCATGTAGTTGGCAAAGAACTGTAACGTATGTGGAGTACAACCAGTTCGCGCCAATTTCACCAACAGGATGTCATTGTCGACAGTATCAAATGCTTTGCAAAAATCGAAATAGGCCACGTCCACTTGCCCACCGTCATCCACCGCAGGTAGCACATGTGTCATTAGTTGTAACAGATTCCCTGTAGTGCTTCGCGAAGCCCGAAAGCCGTATTGCGCCTCACTTAGCTGAGCATTTACCTGTGAGTATAGTGCATGGTGTATTGCTGACTCAAATACCTTCGCCGGCGTGCTCAGAACTGCTACCGGTCTGAAATGGCTCGTTTCTGGTCCCCCACGGCCCTTCGGAACCGGTACAACCCGTGTGAGTTTCCATCGCTCGGGAAACGCAGCAGAATTAAGGCATGCATTAAAAACGTGATGCAACGGATCAGCCAAAATCATTCGACAGTCCTTAAAAATAAATGGCGGTATACCATCCGGCCCCGCCGAGCGCTTCGGCCCCAGCCGCGCCAGCGCATGGCGCACCTCTGCGAGCTTCAGGCTTGCGATGTGCGCCCGCGCCGCGCTCACCGCCGCCGTATCCAATTGCGCCGGTTTGGGGTTATAAACCGAGTAAAAGTAGCTCGCAAACTCCTCAGCGCATTCCTGCTCTGAGAGAGCCGGGCCAGCCTTTATAATTTTATGACTACTGGCGCTATTCCTTTTGCCCTTTATATATGACCAGAATGACCTAAGATCTCTCGCTAGGCATTTAGCGAGAGATCTTAGGTCATTCTGCACACGATCACGGTATAGATCGTGCGCCTTCGCAATCAACCTTTTCACTCGAGCTCTGCACCGAGTAAACGCCACATAGTCTCTCGTTGTTTTACTGACTTTGTACTGTTTGTGAAGCCTATATTTTAACTCATGAAAGGCACACACACACAAACAAACAAACAAACAAACAAACAAACAAACACACCCAAACACACACACACACACACACTTAAATTCGTTTAATTTTTGCTACAAATTAAATGGTTTTTAGTATTTCTTAATGATTCGCGATACTCATACATAGTCGCGATAAATCGCAATAATCGCGATTAAACCCGTTTAATATTATATATAACTATAAAATGTTATTTCTAAGTGTAACTCGTGTAGAAATTAGTTTTAACTGGCTATGGAAGGCGTGTCATTATACTGGAATCCATTTCTTAAAATGGAGGCTCTAAAAATTGTTAACACCAAATTGATGTTAAGTTGATAAAATTAACATTTTATTTATTTATTATTTATGATAACGAGATTTATTTTTTCTTTATTCATATTGATTTCAGAGGTTTAAGTCCATCCTGTTGGATCCCGCTAATACCTGGACCCCACGGGACTAAAGCGGTTCAGTCCCGCAAGTACCCTGATAGAAATGAAATTATCTTGCGAGATTGCATTCCCTAGGCCCCCCGATACGTTCATGGGTAAGAGAGCATTAGAATTTAAACAGTGACTTAAAAAAGGAAAACCTATTACAAACTCCATTAATAATTACTTTGATGAAGTTGATCTGTTAGTAGGTCAACCTAGTGCGGGTTAAGGTTAGTGAAAAAATAAAGTTTATGTATGTATATTTATTTTTGTATTTTTATATAAAAGTTTTTTACAGCTTCGATCATATCTTCTGTAGAATGCTTCTATACCTTTGATTCCCAGTGCGGGCATGTAGCAATGTCTTTGTTTTCTAACTCAGGCATATTTGTGAAATTATAGTAGCAATACCAATAGCGAGCGGCAAAGGAAAACATCGTGGGGAAACCTGAAAATTGCCAATCCGCGGTGGGCACGCGCGGTAAATAAGCCTATACTCTCTCTCTGAGAGAAGGCCTGTGCCCTGCAGCGAGAGCAGCATGTTTAAAGGCTACGTAAAAAAAAATGTTTCTGTATTTTTTATAGTTTTTCTTGGACGTTTTTTGCGACACAACTTGTTCAGAGGGCTTAGTGCGAGTTTTTTAACTACTCGATGGCGTTAACGTAAACTCATATTTCTATGGCATCGAGGAAGCGCCACCTAGAGACAAGAATGGAAATTAAAATTGCTGTAATGGTTTACGTTGAGATGTGAACACGTTTACCAACCAAAACACGAATAAACGCGAGTGCGAGTTGTACTGTGACAGCGTTTTGCCAGTTCGAACGGTTAACTTACTCATACTCACTACTCAATGCTCGATTAACGCGGTAGTAAAGTTATTCGATTGGATCTGTCAAACTCGCACTAAGCACTCCGACTGCGGAAAGGGTGACTTGCGACTGCATATCATTTCGACGGACGGTGAAGTGTTAGCGAAGGGTTCATTTAGCTTACGGTCTGTTTCCCGGACTACAAGGTTTAGCCACTAACAACTGCAGTCGTTGATCTTAAACCCTGATGCTCCGCCGATGCATCACCATCGTCACCGACCACTATGTGCAATCGATAGCAAAAACCGTCATCGTCGTCATTTTCATATGTAATAATAATATTGGCCTATTTGCATCTACTTAATGAGATGATTTATATGTAGTAGCAACTATATTCATTCTATTTATTGTCGCGGCAACTTGTTTTCGCAGAGTGGTTTGTCGACTACAAAGCGCAGTTCTAGGTTTGTTTTAAAATTGCATTTTAGTTACTGTTGATGTTTTACCTATCTACCTGCACAAATTTTAACAAAGCTCAACTTTCAGCTCAAACATTTTATACAAACAAGCGAACAAACAAAACATAGTATGCGGAATATACACTCTCATATTGTCTTATTTGTGAATTTATTACATTGGCACTGAGTTCAGAACTTATTTAACGTAAGGTGGTACTCGAGTTCGCTAACTGTTGGCACCGGGCTTTGTTAGCCATAGTTAAAGAATTGAGAGCTCTTAGAGAGAAAACAGAGCTACGAACATTAGCTACAAACGACATTGCAAGAAACTAAACAGAAGTGAACATCATGAAAAATTTCAGGCTCATCTACTTTAGATTAGACAGTGATCAAATGCAAAAATCAGGTAAGTGTGATGATAGATAAATAGATTGATAAATTAATAATTTATTCACATAAGACACACACACATATACAAAGTGAAGCCATAGAAATCAAGTCACAGCACAAAGAAATCGTAAACAAAACAGTAGTATACGTGAAAAGCGAATCACACAGAAAATTTGCCATACACGGTACGGCAATGTACCTGTACAATGTACTGGACTATTAGTGACCAACTACTGTACAAGTACTGTAAAAGTCTCTTGACCTTAATTATGTAAAATGTGTTTCGGAGGAGCACTGTTTATCCTAAATCCACAGGTTTTTAGCCTTTTTTAGGGAACAGAGTACCACTGCCTTAGTGATAAGGTCACTGTAAAATGTTTGTTAAATAAATTATCTTTATCTTATCTTTAACTTAGGTGACACTTTTAGTCCAGTGATACCTTCGTTGATGAAAGTTAGATAATCCTGTCTTCATGGAATTGTAACCGGATAAACTTACTAGGTTTTTTGTCGGAAGAGTCCGACCAGGTTTCGCTCTGATTTGCAGAGCCTTATCATGGTGAGTAGAGACGGAGCTCGCGTCGTCGGTTGCACGTCTCTGAGAAAAAAAATCTATTCTGACAAAAACCCTAAGTAAATTTATCCGGTTACAATTGAATAATATTATTATGTTGTACTTACGAAAGTTCTAATTCAAAAATCCTCATTTGGTAGCACAGGGTATTCTGGTTTGGAACCAGCACTAAAGTGATTGTGTTGTGTGGAAGTTTTTATTATTATCTGCAGATACAGCTGTAGTAACTGACGAGAACCACTTTTAAGCAAACTTTCGGAAGCAGCCAGAATCTTTTTCTACCACCGTGTTACAAGTTTACAATTCTTTGAAGTTTTTCGACTCGTTAAAGGCGCTTGAACAACAAAATAGGCCATTTACCCTTCAGGTTTCGTAACGATTTAAACTTGCAAAAGTTAATACATTCTTTACGTGGCACTGCACCGACGTGGCTTAAAAAATGTGCTACGCATAGGTACTCTGCGCAAAAAAGCCTATTACGACATTAAAGATTGCTTGGAAGACAAAGGTGTCTGTTATATAGATAATGTTAACGGGGGCGATTGTATCTACTAGTGTAGTGTAAATTAAGTTAAAAACTGTTTTGAAAAGAATAAAAGTCTCTTTATGTATGGAATAAGGCGTTATTTTGCGGATATCCATAATAGCATTAAAATGTAAAAAATACTTTGCTAACTTCCGCCAAAAATTCCAGAAGCATCATGCGGTTAGTTAATGCACCACTCTCCCTCCCACTTTTTCAAGCAGAAGCAAGACACGAACACTCCACCAACGACACCAATGCTTGTATGAGAACATGCACGACGCGTTTCGCCTCTAACACGAGGCATCCTCAGGTTCTCGAGTAATTTTTGCAAAGTAATTTTCACATTTTAATGCTAAAAGTCACTTTGTTAGCTTTTTCTCCACATAATATTTTTTATATTCCATTCTATTTAACTCATATAATTTTGGACTGTCTTACTTATAAGAATGCGTCACTACAGAAAAACCTTAGGACACATTTAAAAGAATAACTTAAACTATAGAAATCCACAACAGTATCGTCATATCATATAAAATACTATTAATAAAAAAGCAAAATAGTCAATTAGACAAAAATAAAAAACAAACAAAATTACACACACACACACAATACAAACAAAATAAAATTAGTTAATCAAACCGCCCCGAGACATATCCGACCCAAAGGTTCCCCATAACGCTGGCAGCATTACCGCGCTCCACTGCTAGGGATATCCTTTGCATCAAATAGTCAAATAATAATCTTTTAATTGTGAAACTAACCGATTTCACTTTAGTTAAATAAACATTTTGTTCTCATACTGAGTAAATAATTTTGACTTTGTCTTCACCCTTACGTATTCATGTGTCAAATTCACAGTACATTAAATTTGTACAACAAGATTACTCCGCTTGTCTTGATGTAAAGTAACAAATCATTCGTAGATCCGTGGTCACTCCGTAAACTTCGCTGTTGACTGAAGCCTCGTATCCAGCGCGTAGCTCGGAACAGGGAGAACCCGGCCAGAACCTTGTATATTGTCGAAAAGTTATTTTAT
The DNA here is from genome assembly GCA_934045075.1 of Yponomeuta sedellus. Classification (NCBI taxonomy): domain Eukaryota; kingdom Metazoa; phylum Arthropoda; class Insecta; order Lepidoptera; family Yponomeutidae; genus Yponomeuta; species Yponomeuta sedellus. The sequence goes on along the minus strand of OW203741.1, from coordinate 11,222,093 downwards.
TTAGTGGAAATGAAACAATGTCTGTTGTAAAGTATAGAATTTGTTATCTCTCGACTTTGTTCACTCTGAGACAGTCAATGAACTGGTAGTTGAGATGTACCATTAGTTAGTTTTTTGTATGTTCAACGTGTTTTGTACTAAAGTGGAAATAGTCTATGTTCTAAAAGTAACCAAGGAAATAAGTACTTAAAGTATAGAAAAAATCTTCTAAATAAATATGGATTGCTTTATTTTATTGCTTGAACATATTATTTTCGTTGCTCAACCTATCACAAGATAGCTCAAACCTAGAGACGACTGCCTAGACGCAAACAAACAAATAAAATAAATATAGTATCAAAAGCAATCTCGAAATTAGAAGCATGTTATTTCATAGCTACTCACATTAATTCTCGCGTCAACATGGGCTTTACCCATATAATACAATAGACCCGACATAGGAGCCGAAAGGAGTCCGTTGCGGGATTTACAGGACTTCTTTTGGTACTGATTGAGTATATCTCGCGACGGATATTATGTACCATTAATAAAACAAGTGCCAAATCATCCTAATACGTACCCACACTAAGACGGTATAAAAATATTTAGTTTATAAGGGGTCGCATAACTGTTACCACAGGGTTACATTTATGCTACCATAACTTGGGTTGTATGTCTGATATGTGGAAAATTGGTGCCTAAGGTAATGTAATAGAGTGATCCAATACCTACTGTACGTTTCACAGTCAGTTAATTAGTCAGTCGGTCGGTCGGTCGGGCAGTCAGACCGTATTCGTCCACAGTTAGACATAAGCCTCCCATCTGCCTCAGATAGTCGGTCCAGCGACCTGGCGGACGTCCTCACTCGTCACTTACGCCAAATTGTTTACAGCTGTTATATTATATTCTGTGTAAATCTTTTATTCAAACACGTAAGCGCAGAATAAGACTAATAAAATAATAAATTGCGCTTTTCTGACAAAAGTCACGTAATTCATCGAGGCGGTAGAAACAGTAAAATATAGATTGTAATGCCACCTAGACGTTGATGAAAACTACAGAAATGGGCGGGTGTCTGCGACTTTGTAGCTACACTGCTGCAGATATCAAGATTGTTAATTACTTGTAGTCACTGGTGTAGTCACTATCTAGAGAAAGACGACGTTGCATTTCGAATATGAGGAAAAGAAAAACTAATTTTTAATATTCAAATCTTAGCATAAAAGATTTTTAATTGACCTATTTTTTTAAAATTCTATTACAGATATGACTTAAGCAAATTGCATTACTTACAGCCCCGACTACCTACTTTGCAGTTAGGTTTAACATCAGAACGATATCACTGTACCCACATGATTACACTATTTTTATTTTTAATGCACTAACCCGTGCTAAGGAACAAATTTAAAAACTTATTTAGAGGCTAAAAATTTCACCCATGCCGGGATTCGAATCCGCAACCTCTGGCTATCCGTACCAGCGCTCTACCAATTGAGCCAATGGGCGACTCACGGCATCAGTGAAATTTCGAACCTCTTTACAATATTCTCTGTATTACGTACAGGCAGCGACATCTGACTTAAGCAAATTGCATTACTTACAGCCCCGACTACCTACTTTGCAGTTAGGTTTAACATCAGAACGATATCACTGTACCCACATGATTACACTATTTTTATTTTTAATGCACTAACCCGTGCTAAGGAACAAATTTAAAAACTTATTTAGAGGCTAAAAATTTCACCCATGCCGGGATTCGAACCCGCAACCTCTGGCTATCCGTACCAGCGCTCTACCAATTGAGCCAATCACTTCACTTCAAAATTTCACTGATGCCGTGAGTCGCCCATTGGCTCAATTGGTAGAGCGCTGGTACGGATAGCCAGAGGTTGCGGGTTCGAATCCCGGCATGGGTGAAATTTTTAGCCTCTAAATAAGTTTTTAGATACATAATTATACAGATTAGTATCCCGCCAATTTATGTCAACTTTTTAAATTTTAAAGATGGAACTCACAGCGTAAAAGCTGCAGCTTATTCCGCTGAACGAAGTTTGCGCTAAGTTCACACTGGCCGTTTAGAAACTCATAGCCGCAGCATTTTTTTAATTTTTTTTTACACATTCTCTTTACAGCTGACAGTAGTTCTATTTTTAAAGTTTATTCCGGCCCTTAGGTGGGAAGTAATTTGAATGAGTTTTTCCCTCTCTATGGAGGAAAGCAGCATTTTTCACCCAATAATCAGATCAAAACAACATTATTTTCCGAGTATAAGAAATTAAAAATATTTTTTATCCCCCCCACATCGGAAATAGTATATTTCATTACAAGTGCGGAAAGGTTGTCATTGCAAAGAGTTCCGACAAATGTCTACGCGAGCCGAGGCGCAGCCGAAGGCGAGGGTTGACAGTCAGAACAAGTTGCAATGACGGTTCCGCACGTGTACTGAACGACTATTTTTAATACAGTTGCGAAAAAAATAAGCAATTGAATAAAGAAAAATCATTTGGAAAATGGCGCCAACCGTAAACAAATATAAGCAGAGATTTTTTTTCTTCACCCATTCTAGTAGGCAAAGGGAACTATGCCCATACAGTCAAGTCTTCAGTACAATTTTTTTATTGATATGAAATGAAAATGAAATTTAATGAGACGAAATGAAATGAAACCTAACTTAACTCATTCAATCAAATCATTAAATCTGACATTGAAACAAATTAGTAGCTCATAAATACTTCTATGAATTTTTTTAGTAAAAACATCATGGTTGGATTTTCTTTTTAATAGACATTATTTTGACAGTTGGGAAAGAAAACGCACGAGTGCGGGAAAGGTAAAAAAAAGCACAAGTGTGTAATAGCCCACATCCCGCACGCTATACGTCCCTGTAATACGCTACTTTTTGAGCAACTATTAAAAAAGTATTTATACTCTCCGATATCTGAGTGCAAAAGCCGTTCATCTCATCTATTCGAAAAAAAACGACTTAGCTGACCTTTAAGTGCACCCAAAGGTGTTGTTTTCTATAAGAAAGTTTTAGCGGCCGGTAATGAGATATTAATCCTTTTTATAAGTGCGCCGCAATTATCTTTGCCGAGCTTATTTTGAATTCGAAACATCATAGTGTTCAGCGCTAAAGAACGCTACTTTTTTTTAAGTTGCTGTAGTTACGTAGACGTTTGAGTGGTGATGATATAAAATTAACGCCTGAAAGTATTAGAACCGACGCAAGAAATGTGATGGATAATCTATTACCTGCAAAATTCCGTGAGAAATATATGAAAGCCTATGGCAATTTTATTGAATGGAGAAATGCAAGAGGGGCCAAGATTTTTTCAAAATCTGGGTTTTGGCTTACTTCCAGTATTTAGACAAAACTAAACAACCTTTCGCTCGTTGCCTAGTCGTACCGAGTGATTGGAATCAATCACTTGAGTTAAACCGTTGGTGCCGGGTGTCATGTAATGGCAGTCGTTAAGCCATGTCAGAGGCCTCATGGGCGGTTTTATAACCGCTAACAGTAAGACCCGCCACTGTCTTACCACTGTCTTGTCCACCAACCCGGACTTGGCCCCCGTGGTGGAGTATGCCTAACTTTCCTGCGATGCAGGAAGAGACCCGTGCCCCAACAGTGGGGACATACAAGGGTTGATATCGAAACAACCTTTCACTTTTTGGAACACCTACTCAATGCTTAAATCAACAGTTAGTTCTAATGAGGTGCCTTTTCAATTTTTGGCTTGGGCGACGTAGTTTGAATCTCTCGCTACGTTCAGGATTCTCCTAAAGAAATCCCGCGCCGTCCCTATGGATTCAAAAAAACGCTCTCGTGGTAAAAATATTATTTTGCTCCCTTATGATTTTATGATGCAATCTACTACTTTATCAGCTAGAAGATAAAGTAAGTTAAATTTAGATAATCATGTGCACTAAGTTTGTGAAGTCAAAACATCATTAACCTATCTTTGAAATGCTTTCAAATGTTTACCACAAAGCTATTAGAATCCCCATTATGTAATTATCTAGAGTACAGGCATTTTTAGGGTTCCGTACCTCAAAAGGAAAAAACGGAACCCTTATAGGATCACTTTGTTGTCCGTCTGGCCGTCCGTCTGTCAAGACCCTTTTTCTCAGGAACGCGTGGAGGTATGAAGCTGAAATTTATATCAATTACTCAGGTCTACTGTCCCTTGAAGCTGTGAAAAAATCAAACTTCTAAGCCAACGCAATCAAAAGATACAGCCGTTTATGCCGCAAATTTTCGACACTTGCAAGGGAATCAAAACCTACAGGGTGCTTTCCGTGAACTCAGAATCTTGAAATTTGGTACGAAGCAACGTCTTATAGCATAGATAAAGGAAAAATTACGAAAACCATAAATTTTTAGTTACATCACATAATATATATTTTTTTAATAATTTTAAACTTACTACCCATTTCCTCATAAACGCGTAGAGGTATTAAATTGAAATTCATACCAAATACTCAGGTCTATAATACAGGTTTGTACGGAACCCTCGGTGCGCGAGTCTGACTCGCACTTGGCCGGTTTTTTTATATAGTCTATTAACGTCCCACGGCAGCAAATATACCTTTTCTCAGAGACGGAGTATGGGCTTATTTACCACGCGTGCCCAACGCGGAATAGTAATTTCAAGCGCTGAGGTAGTTGAACACCTTAGACATTCAGATTTCCTCCGGATGGTTTCCTCCCATAAGGAAATTTTATTATCATTTATTTCTCAGGTTATAAATTTGTAATATTAGACTATTAAATACATTTTCTTGATCTTACATGTGTGCTTTGGGTGACTTTTTAAATCAAAACTGCTAAGCCTATTCTGTGTGGTATTTATTGTTTGCTACCAATGTATTTCCTATTAAATCCTAATCTGCTTCTTCCAACATATTTATTGATAAATAAATACAGACAGATAAAGTTAACTCGACATGTGTCGCAACAAATTCAATAACAGAAAGGGCGAAAATCATGCCACGAGTCAACGCCTCGGCCGGATTTATCACTCGCCGCCTTACAAGATTACCAAATAAGACAGTGACAGATTGACTCCTCCACGCTATGCCTCTCTCTTCAGCCCGATAGCCAGCCAGCTATCTGTCTCATTCAGGGGTAATTAGGTACCTGCATTGTTCAGGTCACAGGGGATAGTGCTACTGGAGCTCTATCTAGATGCTGCTAATGCCACAAGATTGATGATAGTTGGGGAAGAAAAAATGGTTGCTGCGGATAGGGGGTGATATAACCAACTTGAATGAAGCGTGTCGGCAAGCAGCTTTACGTAACCTTTTACCGTATTTTTACCCGACTACAGTGGAGCCCAAAAAGAGGGTGATGTGTTTAGCTCATACATACGTAAGTATGTATGTAAGTTTTTTATGTAAGAAATAACATAAAAATTAAACGCAATTTGGTTTTTTTATTGTATTATTATTGGACGTGAGCACAAACACTCACCAGTTTTATAATTCTTAGTCATGATTTATGAACTCATTATTACATACTAAGCGGCAGAAAACACTAACGGTCTTATTAATAATATAAAACAACAAACAACACAATTACTTAGAAATGCATAGTTATACAGTACTTATAACAAGTTTATTAGTAAGGCTGTTAAAATAGAAAATAGAGTACTCACACGTTAAGTAATAAAAGTGTCAAAAATACTTAATCTTATGTACTAATGAAGAGCCCAAACTAATGTGTTTACGAAATAAATTAATTAAGGCCTCACTGTATCTATACAGATCGCCACCATTATTATAAAACTAGTATACATGTTGTGAAGAGGAGGTAGCTGAAAACCAGCGCTATCTTAACACTCTTGGATAGCACATAGCTGAGCTATATCCGATTATCGGGTCAGCGGAAGTGGGTACGAGTACACACAGTGGCACATTGATCATGCTTCATACGGGAAAGATATTTTTTTTTGCTCTGCGTACAGTCGCCAAAAAGACCCAACATGTGGGCTCGGCAGGTAGGCTAAGTTTAGAATAAAGAACTATAATTATTAATACTATATGTCTGTAAAACATATTAGAACTAAAGTAATCAGCTGTCGACAGGGAAATATTACTTTTAGCCTTTTTTTCTATTATGTAAAGTGAAGAATAAATTATTTGTCACCTAATGAATGAAAGTCACATGCATGAAATCACTGTGATATATATAACACAGGTATTTTTTTTTTCTTTTTGTGATGCATGCAGGGCAAAACGGCTTTTTTTCTTAGCATATTGTGTGTTTAGTTTTAAGTAATGTAAGTTTTAATTTCTGAACCGATACTAAATATATTTCATTTTCATTTTTTTTTCATTTTCAATTGTAAATTATTTGTAAATTATAGGTATTTATTTTTATTACTTTATGTTAATTAGATTTTAGTTTAGTTATTATTTTAGTTTTACTTTAGATGTTTTGTTTATTGTATTAAGAACCAAAGTTGTAAAACAAAAAATATAGCAGTAATATTACTTAGAAATAAAAATTATTTAAAGAGTTCTAATAACTGTGACGCGAGTGACGTAGGAAAATAAACCATCATAAATAAATTACACTAAAACAATTTAAATCACTAATAAATAAAAAATAACCAAGAACTCGATTGGGGTGGTAACCAGCGCCACCAATGAAATACAAATCGTTACTTATTTTGTAGGTTCTAAAAATAGTTATAACAGATATTAAGATTTTTGATGTTTACTTTTTGAAAAAAAAAAACTTATTATAAAACAATTTTAAAAACCCATTTAGAGGCTAAAAATTCCAACCATTCCGGGACTCGAAACTCAAGAACTCTGGCTAACCGTGCCAGCGCTCTCCTAACTGAGCTAATGGGCAACTTACCGACATCAGTGAAATTTCGAACCTCTTTACAATACTCTCTGTATTACGTACAGGCAGCAACATCTGGCTGAAGTAATTTGCAACACTTGCAGCCCCGAGTACCTTACTTTGCAGTTAGGTTTTACACCGTAATGATATCGCTGTACCCACATGATTATATTCTTTTTAAGGCATGGGTGGAATTTTTAGCCTCTAAATAGGTTTTCAAAATTGTCCTTAGCACGGGTCAGTGCATTAAAAAGAATATAATTATTATAAAGCAAGTTATGTTTTTTTATTCCATTGGTGGCGCTAGTTAGCACCCTAAAGCGCCTTAACTACTAAACCGGGACTCAAGATTTATCATCGTTCCACTATTTATTTTTATTTCAAAACACACTTTCGTTCTTATGTATAAAAAAACACTTGTCGTGGAACCCAAGAGAGAGAGAGAGAGAATACGCTTAGTTACCATCTCTAAGTATTTGTCTCTATGTTTTCAAATACGTACCACCTGAAGTATTTAAACACCTCATATAGTCAGATTTCGTCACGTTTTTCCTCTTCCGCATATCATTTAAACTGCCTCTGAGGTGAGTTGTAAGGAATCGTGTTTTAATAATTTACAACATAAAACAAAACATAAAATTATTTTTTTTTATTTTTAAGTGAACTTGCGATGCAGGAAGACACCCGTGCCCCAGCAGTGGGGACATAAAAGGGTTGATATCGAAGTGAACTGGAATTACAGCACATTTTTTGGGAACTCGTTCATATCCTTATCACTAACACGATCGATATCGATATCAACACTTGCATATCCCCGCTGCTGGGGCACGGGTCTCTTCCTGCACCGCAGAAAGGTTAGGCCATACTCCACCACGGGGGCCAAGTCCGGATTGGTGGAAGATTGTAAGACAGTGGCGGGCCTTACTTTCAGAAGTTATCAAGCCGCCCATAAGGCCTCTGACATGGCCGGAGGTCATACATATTCTGAGTAAAGTTATTGCGAAAATCCAAGTCTATTCCATTTAAAAAAGTCCCAGACACTGCAGCGTTCAAATAGTTCCTTCACGATTTAATGTGAGGTGCCACTGAGCGCTGGAAAATGATCTCATTACGCAGCTGCAAAGGCCAAAGTTTTTATCGTCAAAATAAATTATCCATTTTTCTATTTTATTCTATTTAATATGGCCGTATTGCCGTAACAGGGTTGCAAATGTAGCGTAACTCCAAAACAATTTATATCATTCTTGGTAACAGGGCAAAATTGTAAATACAGAGAATATTGTAAAGAGGTTCGAAATTTCACTGATGCCGTGAGTCGCCCATTGGCTCAATTGGTAGAGCGCTGGTACGGATAGCCAGAGGTTGCGGGTTCGAATCCCGGCATGGGTGAAATTTTTAGCCTCTAAATAGGTTTTTAAATTTGTTCCTTAGCACGGGTTAGTGCATTAAAAATAAAAATAGTGTAATCATGTGGGTACAGTGATATCGTTCCGATGTTAAACCTAACTGCAAAGTAGGTAGTCGGGGCTGTAAGTTATGCAATTTGCTTAAGTCAGATGTCGCTGCCTGTACGTAATACAGAGAATATTGTAAAGAGGATCGAAATTTCACTGATGCCGTGAGTCGCCCATTGGCTCAATTGGTAGAGCGCTGGTACGGATAGCCAGAGGTTGCGGGTTCGAATCCCGGCATGGGTGAAATTTTTAGCTTCTAAATAGGTTTTTAAACAGGGCAATGGCCAAAGTTTTTATAGTCAAAATAAATAATCCATTTCCCTATTTTATTCCTTTGAATATTGCCGTAACAGGATTGCACCACGATAGCGAATGTAGCGTAACTCCAAGATAATTTATATCATTCGTGGTAACAGGGCAATGACAATAGAGATGAATATTTCTTGCACAGAGCTAGTTAATCCGGAGCAGGTAGGGCCCGAGCCCTAAGCCACGCTTTGTGCGGGCGATGCTAACAGCTCATCTACTCGATCCATGCTCAATAGTTCATATCACCCTCGATTTCGTCATTGGTCTCTTTTGTTCTTAAGTAAAATAAAAAGGACGGAAGTGTTTGATTGGTCTTTGGTAAAAGACGTGAATTTAAGAATCAAACCTGGGCTAAAGCGACGCGGGAGCCTGCAATAATCCTATGACCGTGTCCGATAGGATAAGGCTACGTAAATTTTATGGTCAATGCAATGTCTTTGTTTCCCATTTAATATTAAAATGCAACTTACAAAATCATATGAAATAAAACTAATCTATAATAAACTGAAAACCAGCACTGAGGGTTCACACCCTCAGCAAATTAAATCAAATCAATTTGTATAGAATCAGGCGTTACTTTGCGGAAATCCATAATAGCATTAAAAAGTTAAAATAACTTTGCTGAATTCCGCCAAAAATCCCACAAGTACCATGCGGTTAGCTAATGCACCGCCCTCCCTCCCACTTTTTCAAGCAGAAGCAAGACACGAACACACCACCACCAACACCAATACTTGTGTGAGAAAACACGCGACGCGTTTCGCCTCTAACACGAGGCATCCTCAGGCTCCCAAATGCAAGTGACCGTCTCCGCAAAAACGCTCCGTATTTATAGGCTAGGCCGCCCCTCCCCCCGATGACGCAATGTAACCGTTAAACTGGTGACCGTTAAACCGTTTCAACCGCCTATGGGCTATTATTGTTTT